>JAEQML010071663.1:0-16004 GCA_016904865.1 Pissodes strobi
GAATTTTCAGAATTCGAACTCACACCCCTAGTGCCACCGCAATAAGATATCTGAGCAGCGACAGGGTAACTCAAGGAACGTTTAACTCTTACTTTCACTTATACAAATAATTTCAATTAAAATCGAAATAAAATTTCAGAAATAAAAGGTGAAAAGGGTTAATGTTATAAAGTATATAGAGTTTTTAGTGAAAATCAAATCTGAATAAGTTACCCATTCGAGGGGAGTTTAATTATATATTTATATATTATAAGCTATTATTATAATGATAGATAAATAATAGATCAAATGTGAGACCCTTAAAAATTTAAGGTCTCTTGGTAAAACAAAGTTAAACGAATTTATAAAAATTTAATTGATGACAAATTAAAAAAAGTAATGTTTAGATAAATAAAATAAAATGAACGAACTTATTTACTGCTTACAATAACTAAACGATTACTAAGATTGTCTTATCAAATAACTAGGCTGGTTGTCATTTTGTTGAGCCTTTCGTGTATTTACCTGTAAATAAAGTAAAAACAATATGTGAGCAAAATAATTTGCCTAAACGAATAAATCTGACTTATTGTGGTGTCATGTATTTCTTTATATATTGGTTATCAATTATTAATAATTAATTTTTAATGATGAGGGTGAACTGGTCCATAGTGGGAGGGTTATTTTCAAAAATGTATAGCACCTTTATTAAGCGTTTATAAACTATAATAAGGGTACCTATACATGGGTATAAATGTAAGGAAACAAACTAATAAGCCTAGCCCTAGCTGTAGTTCCACTAATGATGGGAGGGGGCAGCTTTAGTAAAATATCTTCTGCTACTACGGTATCTTCATCGGGTTTGTCGGGGAAAACAAATTTGCCGGCCACAATTCTCTTCATAAAGGAGATATTATATTCATCTCCACTTGTTTTAATAACCTGACCAACATAATGTTTAACAGTTTTCTTTGTCATGTACCTATCTTACTATGACATAGCCCTGCTCTTGAATAGATAAATCTTGATACTCTGATGTGAAGCTTTCTAAATCGCTAGAATCGTTACAAATCTCTTCACTAACGTCACTGTTCGAACTAATGTCGTCATTAAAAACTTGACGCTTAACTTTTTTAGCCTTCTGCTTTTTCTCTTCTGAAAGTGCTTTTTTAGCCAGTCTTTCCTCATGCTGTTCCTCTATGGCATCTTTTACGGGGGTATCTGTTATTATTGATGACTGTAGCTTCTTTCTGCTTTTCCTAAGGTTTTTTCTAGGAGCAGCTTTGGCATGTGGCCTGATTTGCTGAGGGGTTATTATATTGGATGGGCCAGGAATTGAGCTGACATGTCGTGGTTCTTTAACATCCTGATTATTTTCTACATCCTGAACATATTCCATATCCTGAACACCTTCGTTAGCTTTATTTTCGTCACCATTTCTATTTCCTTCGGGCCTATCAGTGACATAAGATGACATAAAATCACTCTCTGAAAAAAATTGGGAATTCAGGGATGCTATGCCTGTTTTTTTTTTTAAATCCGTTGAGAATGTTGACAGAAGTATAAATAAGAGATAAGCGTAATCACAACAAAGTTTTCACTACTGGTGTAAAATGCAGGACCGAATCCAAATAGAAAAGGGTAATAGTAGACGACGGTTCATTTGCACGAATTCAGACAATATTGTTACCTATTGCTGACGTGTGTTGTATTTTGTGTCTGGATAATATTTAAATTATTTCGATTGGGTTTATATCGCAAATGTACGGTAACGATGCATCTCAGGTAAAAAACGAGAAAAAAGAAAAATATATGTATAAATTAAAAGGCTCCTCTTGTCCTCTTGTCGCAGAAAAAAATGACTGCATTTCCTGTGAAATATCAGTTATCGTTCGCGTACCGAAAACACACATTTGTAGCAGTAGAGACACCAGGATCATTAAATACAAGGCTGAGCCCGTTGAGCTCCCCTTGTCGCAGAAAAAATACTGGGCTGGTCCCTTTGAGACCCCGCACTGCCAGATTGTAACTTGTAACTTGGCTGAGTTAGCACAACCTAGTTCACCAGTGCTTAAAGCAAAACACAGACGATATACGCCCGTCTATTTTACCCCGTCTTCACATGGCTGCCAGTATTATTGTTGCTAGGTTGATGCTATCAAAAGCTCTTTAAAAATCAAGTACTAAGAGGTTGCTATATTCTAAAGTATACCCTATGAAAATAATCATAATATTCGATTATATTCGTATTGACCTTCCGGTGTCACAAATGCTGTAAGGTGTTTGGAAGACTCTTCTATGTATACTAGATTGTAACTGTATCGTAAATCGAGGCTTATAAAATAATTTCCGCCTTGCAGTTTATTAATTTGGTCATCAATGCGAGGTAAAGGTATCGGACAACCTCATTAAGTAAGGGTTCCTCAACAATGTATTTTACTATATTTTGTTCCGTTCTGGACATTCGATAAGGTCTATATGAAAATGGCTTGTTGTAATTTAGACTAATTTATAATTTAATAACTATCATTTATACTAATAACGTTACTAAGTAATTATAGAGACTGTTTTGCTTTAAGCACTGGTGAACTAGGTTGTGCTAACTCAGCCAAGTTACAAGTTACAATCTGGCAGTGCGGGGAACTCAACGGAACCAGCCCAATATTTTTTCTGCGACAAGGGGAGCTCAACGGGCTCAGCCTTGTAGTTAATGATCCTGGGGTCTCTACTGCTACAAATGTGTGTTTCCGGTACGCGGACGATAACTGATATCTCACAGGAAATGCAGTCATTCTTTTCTGCGATAAGTGGAGCTTAACGGGCCCAGCCTTTTAATTTATAGATCTTTTTTTCTTTTTTCTTTTTTTTTACCTGAGATGCATCGTTACCGTGCATTTGCGATATAAACCCAATCGAAATAATTTAAATATTATCCAGACACAAAATACACCACACGTCAGCAATAGGTAACAATATTGCTTGAATTCCTGCAAATGGACTGTCGTCTACTACTACCTTTTTCTATTCGGATTCCTGCATTTTACACCAGTAGTGAAAACTTTGTTGTGATTACGCTTATCTCATATTTATAATACTATAGATTATTAGTATAAAAATGTATGATGCCTTTAAGGCTGATCACTAAATTTTAATTCATTTTACTTAGTTGTAATTTTGACCTGCTATAATGTTTCTAATGTAGTGCTTTTGGTGTTTCTTTTAATTTACACTAAAATAATGTGTATTTTATTGTATTATATATATTTTTTTTATTTATTTTAATTTGAATTGTCAAACATTGTATATTTTGTGGTACTAATAAATTATGATTATTATGACTGTTGTCGCACCAATAAATTATGATTATGATGATTATCTTGGCATAAATATATTATGATATTATGATTATCTTGGCATAAATAAATCATGATGCTTATGATTATCTTAGATATACGGTATTACCAAGAGCTCTTCTTTTGTATACCATTATTCATATTACTATTGTCGCACCAATAAACTATAAAATTATTTTGAGTATCTTAGATATACGATATCGCCAAGAGCTGCTCTTCTTCTTTTGTATACCACCATTATTATGACTATTGTCGCACCAATAAACTATGATTATGATGATTATCTTGGCATAAATAAATTATGATTATTTTATCACCAAGAGCTGCGCTCTTTTATTTTGTATGGCAAGTTTTACTTAGTTTTACATATTATTCTGTCTTACCTTAACCCGATCAATTTGATATAAACCAGCAACTTTTTAGGGTAAATCCATAGCCTAAATAAAACTATAGCTGCGACACTTAAGCGCGGCACCTTTGACAAGCGAGGACCAACTTTATCACTATGTAGTGGGGAGGAAATAAATAAATCTAACTTGACGTCAACCCCCCAGCAATCATTAGTGAAGTGAGCCGTACTAAAATTTTTTGGGACGTTATATACTAATATTGATACTCTCCCCTATTATTTTATTTAAACTCTCATCACAAAATATATGATTTATAAAATACTGTTTATTTCGAGTAGAGAATAACCATTTTTTTGATCCAAAAAGCTGCATAAAGAGAGCCGGATATTTATTTAAACATTACACCTGAAAGAAATAGTTAAAAATGTCTTTTGAAGTGAAATTAAGAATGGCGAATGTAGATTACTTGTAGTAAGTACAGCATTCTTGAATTAGCAGGGTCAATCTGGGGCTTAGGGTGAAACAAATTAGTAACAAGCCGATCTCAGCGGGAATGTTTGGATAATAATCTCCTATTTAACCTCCCAAAAGTCCCATTCGGTCGCAGTGGGGGAAGGTTGAAAAAAATGGACGCCATCTTGGAATTTTTTGTTTTTTTACAATATCGCTGTTTCCGTAACTTTTTTCGAAAAAACTTAAAAAACATTTTTTGTACAGAATAAAGTTCCGAATATTTTATCTTTATAAATTTTTTCTCTAAAATGAGTAGTAACAGAGACAGATCTATTTTTTAAAGTCTCTTTTGTACATTTTCCAACTTTATAACATTTTTTGCGCAAAATATGAATTATATCCACTTAAAAGACTGTGTAATAATAATAGAAGCAAGTCGGTAAGTTTATTATACACATATTTAATTTTTTACCTTCGCTCACGGCGCGGCGGCGGCGCCGGCGACTTGCAATATTCAAAAACTGCTTATACAACGCCATCCAGAGCGTCATCTTCCTCCTCATCCGCTAAGAAGCAGTAGTTTGTGCAACTGATCCCGTAACACTGGTCACACTTATAAGAACATTTAAGTCCCAGTTTCCTACAGGAACAGTTTTTGGAGCATTGATTTTCTTTGCAATTGCAAAAAATCAGTTTTAATAGGTCAGGGGGCGCTACATCTTGTTTGCATTGTACAGGTATTAGGTTACCTTGCTTATCCTTTTTCCACCCATACTGCAGAGGGTCCAAGTCGTTGCCAATCCATTCTTGAATCTAAAAAACATAACATATTTGGAAAAATTTATTATATTTTTACAATTGGGTACCTGAAAATATGTCCTGAACACATGTTGCTGTGCAGAGTCTTCAGTTGGGGACAAAGTGGCCAAATTAAATGTAGAGTTAAGTCCTTATCTTGATGCGATTCTATTGTGTGAAATATACCTCTAAAGGTTAATATCATTAATATGTCTTGGACAGCGATACAGCTTCAAAATAAAATTTAATCCCGACTGATATAAGTCACTTTTTCCTGTATTTTTATCCAAAAAATATGTCGAAGTTTTGAGAGGGATCGTTGTCTTTCTTCAGTAGCGACAGACATATTTTCTTGGATTTATTAAATATAAAAGATGTAGTGTCACAACCTGATATGGCATGTAAAAACAATATGTGTTTCGTCACAGGTCCCAGTTTGTCCTGTACGTCACATATCTTTGATATTTTATCACCTTTTGCTGCTTTTCCCGGGCGAAGCATGGATATGTTTTTATTTTTTGAATGATGTATAAGCAAAACCATTATATCGGTGTCCTCTGAGACAACTGTGACGTGGTTTCTTGACATGGATAGTTCTACTGCTGTTAAGGCGATAAGATAATCAGCAACCCTCTCCGCTTGGTGCCCAGTTATACCTACGTCTTGAAAATAGGATCGAAGGGTCTTTATAAATTGTGTTTTGTTTTGGCTGTTCTTTAGAAAATCCTCCTGTGCTACAATTACTGAAGCTTGGGCATGTATGGAAATTTCAAGGCTCCCCTTTGATTTGCATTGTTGTAGACTGTCTTTAATAGCCATGAGACTTTATGTAAAAGAAATCATCCGTCGATAACGTAAACATCATCTGACTGAGAACTACTTTCGGGATTATGAATCTTATCAAGTTCTTGGAGCAGTTGAGATTTTGTTCCTCTTCTCAAATTACCATCTTTAAAAAGTGACAAAGGGTATGGCGATAATTCAAATTTGAAACAATGTTTTATTACTTCCGGTGTCTTATTTGAACAAATTATCCTTTTAAAAAGTTGCATAGGGTTAAAGTCTACATATATATTGTTTACTTTGATGCGACTGTTCATGGAAGCAATATTTTTTATATTTTCCTTTCTTTTGCATTGAATATCAGTACATTTTTCCCATATGACTATTAATTAAAAACGACCTCACCAATTTCCTGAGCCTTATGACAATTTACATCAGAAGACGCAATTATTCCCGTTGAAATCGACAAAAACTCTGAGCAATTAAAGGGGTTGTGATCTAGAAGCCACTCAGAAATTTTTTTAAGATCACTTTCATTTCGGCGTTGTCGGGCGTTTGTTACTTCAATATGCTGATTTGAAGATACCGACTTTACTTCAAGAAATTCCTCCAGAGATATACCAATAGGGATACAAGATGACACACTTGTTACTCATCTGGCCAAAGATAGAAAATCCACGGCCTTGAGTCAGGCCTCCTTGAGTTTTCATTGCTCTAATCAGACTCTGCTCAATAACCATATCACTCCATGTTTCTGACCAAGATTTATTCGTTCGGCGAATGGTAAATAATCCTTGGCTTATAAAACCATGGTATTCTTAGTCATTGATAGATTTAAATTTGTCCATTTGTAGTAAATACAGATGCGCACATTTGGCATAGTAATAGTGTCCAGTAGCATAAAATACAGGAATCATGCAATTAATGCAGAGAATGTGAAGCCACCAGATTCCCATTCTTTCAGCTCGTATGAAAAGTTTTATCAAATTGATTAAATTCCAGTAATTTGCCCATAACTTTCCAGTTCCGCTGGTGTTAGCTAAGTCATCAATCTTTTTGTAAACTTTTTCTTGAATTTGCACAATTAATTTATTTTCTTTAATGATATTTAGGTTGGGATTCTCATACAAATTTTGAATATTCTGAATATCGTCCTCGGACAATGAGAGAATTTCCGGGTCATCTAACATAAGTAAAATTAAAGCTTCATATATCAGGAAGTGTCCTCGTAAAGCTCTAGAATAAGCATGGCGACTCATCATATGTGGTACAGTATTTTTTGCATATACAGTTTCCAACAATTCTTCTATACCACTTCCGGCCATAATTTTTCCAACGCTTCCAATAAAAGACATCAAAGTGTGAAATCCTCCTAGTCTTACAATAACAGATGATACAATATCACTTTCAGTTGAACTTTCTACGATATCTACAGCTTTTTGAAAAAGTGGTTGGTCAAACGTTACAATACATGATTTTCCATACTGTTTACTTTTTTCGGCAGCAAATAAAAGGGATGTATATATTGTGTTCAAGTTACCGGGGTCCAAGTTAATAATGGGCAATGGTATAATACTTGTATCGATGTATAAGGAGTCAGACTTAAGGGTAGACATAAATCCACTCCAGGATACCGATGGAAAAGACAAGACCTTACCAGCTTTCCACAAAATGTCTAGTAGCAATGCTGAATGTTCATTATTAGTAATCTGTTCCTCTTGCATAGATTTCATTACAATACGATTAAGTCCAGTTTTTGCAGGTTTTTTGTAGAACTGTAATAATAGATAGAATTGATAGTATAAGAAACTTTTACCATATGTAAGGTTTAAAGATCTTACCTGTATGGGTACACTGCCAAATGTTCCAATATTTGATGCGAGAACCCGTTTTTGCTGCCTAGGAATACTTTGAAGATTAGAGCTGACGGAAGGCGAACAACACATTATTCCCCCCATGTAATGAAAAGTTCCATGTTCATCGATAGTTCTAGTGTTAAAATCTGCATTATCATATACAAACTGCACAAAACTTTCGTTGGGTATAGAGTCTTTGTGATTAATAATCGCCGAGCTTTCAAATGCCAAACATTCCGAATAAGACACAGACACACCAAGAGCTGCAAATATATCAATTAGATATCGTGATGCATATTTGCGATGGAGCTGAATTCCTAGACCGAACATCACAGCTGATAGAAAAGATTTAACGCGTACCAAAGAGATTATAAAGTTTTTCATTGCAGACACTTTAGTGTGATACACTGGATTCTTCTTTCCTTTTAATATTAATTCCTCAAAGAAATCATTAAGCGAATTAGGAAAAAATGAATTTCCTCCTGATTTGACATCCTCACAAGAAGGAAACCCGTCCAAGTTACTAACCATTCTCCTAATATCCTCTTTTAATATTTGGGCAGCTGCCTTCAGAATGGAAATTCGTTCTTCTTCAGGTGTTTTGTTTTTATTGTCTCTTTGGTTTAACCACTCATCGGACACAAGTTGTTCACAATTATTCTTTAAACATATCACTGACGGTTTTCCAGGAATTTCCGTAATTATTATTTTATCTTGATATATTTTTTTTCAATCTATTCTTAAAAAACGTTTTTGAACATGGCTCAGTGTCATGTGGTAAACAGGACTTCAGTTTGTCAAGTAATTCTTTCATGGAAAACTGGCAATTCTCACTGTCATTTTCAATATCTTGACATAACATGATAAATGCGTTTTCAAGAGTATTAATTATAGGTCTTCCTAGTTTTTCACTCGTTTTTCCCTTCCAAAAAAGGCTGTAGCAACTGGCATGATATTTTGCTTCAGCTGCTACAAGATCCATCTCGTTACATATTCTTCTATAAACTTCTCTACTCCACTCATCGTTTCTTTCCTTACAGCATTCAAGAACCGTGCTCTTTATATTCAGTGTGGCAACTGAGCGAATTATTTGCATTTTCTTCTTATGTTTCAGAGCAACTACGTCAATGCTTTCAGCACAAAAAAAAACAATGCGTTTTAAAATTAAAAACTTCGTCATTTTTAGATCGGAGTGTACTTTTTATATTAGAGGAATGTAATTATTCGTCAACTTTTAAGTTAAACTTAGACAGTTCCGTTGGATGTGTGTATTTTCGTCTACATGTTGCATGAACAACCGGCAAATTGTTTTTATTAAAATGTTCCCATTTACCGTCTCCGCGAACTTGACTTGCCTTCACTAAACTTTGCAATCCCTTGGAAGTCACCTGAACAGTCTTTTCACTATTGTCTTTCTCACAAATACAACATAATATGTTTTTTAATGAAGCCATGGTGGCTTCTACACTTACACAGTTAGTAATCGTCCTAAAATGTAATATTTCCACACATATAATACGGTTACATTGCCCATTTGCACAAACAATGGTTCTGGATGAACGAAAATGACTGCCGAGGCAATCGTTAAATATCGCCTATATCGGTCCAAACGCCGCGCGCCGCGCGTATAATAACTATTAGAAGTACGTATGTTCGACGATTTATTAATCGTTATTAAAGTCATTTTCGAAGGGAAAACTTGTACAAATAATCCTAAATTTATTTATATTATTATTATATAGTCTCTTAAATAGCTATAGTTCATATTTTGTACAAAATACATATTAAAAGTGGCACATGTATAAAACAGACTCTAAAAAATTGCTTTATCTCTGTTACCCTTTACTTTAGAGAAAAAAGTGTTTTGAGATAAAATGTTCAAAACTTTCTTATTTACAAAAAAAGTCTATTAAGCTTTTTTGAAAAAACTTAAGGAAACGGAGATATTGTAAAAAAACAAAAAAATCCAAGATGGCGGCGATTATTTTCAACCTTCCCCCAATGGGACTGAATGGGACTTTTGGGGAGTTAAATAGGGGGTTATTATCTAAACATTTCCGCTGAGATCAGCTTGTTACTAATTTGTTTCACCCCCACGTATAATATTCAGCTACGTTTATCGTACTAAATGCTGAATATAACTATAATAGAATATAAGCTCCAAGTTAATCTTTAAATATCAACAAGATCTATACACAACAAAAGTTTTTTTATATGAGATTTTATTTTGCACAAGTAGTTACGGTTTTAGACGAACTTGTGAAGATCTGCAATAATAATTATGAAAATTTTGATTTAGCTAGTTGTTCTCTTCTAAGCTTAAAAAAGATCTTATATAAGTACATAATTTTGTTTTATATAGATTCTTAGCAACCTGCACAATTTTATAAACGTATTATGTACGATTTTGCATATTTTTTCGTAACTGCTTTTTCATTTTAATCGCTAGATAAAAATATTGTCAGGATGGTGAAATGAAAGTAAATTTTTGACCTGGCTATAGTTCACGAACTAGTTTATGCATGAAGTGCACAATTACGCTAAATCGGAGCAACCTGTACCGTGCGTTCAATTTATCTTGATAACATTTTGATTCGCTGTAACTTTTTTGTTTTTAAAGATATCAAGTTAAACAAAAAAGCAAAATGAAGGGTTGGTAGCCAAATTTTTTTCTACGTTACATATAAAATAAAACACTAACGATTTTCTGACATATCAGCCTACTCTATATTTTTTAAATGGAACACCTGTATATTACTACATTTTGGGAATCTCTAGAGAAGTCTAAACACATTTCGTGTATATCTTATACCTATCTTTCTGTAGGTGTTTACGAAATATTGACAGTTGAAAGTGGTGCATTTTGACATTTTGATAGGCTTTAAAATCTAAACCGCATGAGAGCAAAGAAAACGGTTTGCATATTCCTGTCTTAGGTTTTCATGAGCTATCAAATGACAGTAACTTTGAATTTAACCCGCGAATAAAATTGACCGGAACTTTTAAACCTCCGGTTAAATTGAAAGCCACTGTCTTTCGGTAGCGTATGAAAACCTAAGATAGAGATGTGCAAACCGTTTTCTTTGATCTCGTGCGGTTTAGAGCCTGTCAAAATGCCCGACTTTCAACTGTCAGTATTTCGCAAACAGCTAAAGATAGGCATAGGATATTATACACGACATGTGTTTTGATTTCACTAGAGAGTCCAAAAATGTAGTAAGATACAGGGTGTTCTATTTAAAAAATATATAAAGTAGGCTTTTATGTCAGAAAATTATTGGTGTTTGTTTTATATGTAATCTAGAAAAAACTTGGCTACCAACCCTACATTTTGCTTTTTTGTTTACCTTGGTATCTTTAAAGCCAAAAAAGGTACAGCGAATCAAAATGATATCAAGGTGCTAATCAAATCTGAAATAATGGATATATGTGGATATCGATCGACTTTTACGAAAAACAACCAGCAAAACCAATGTTTTTGAGACTTACGCCTTTATGGTAGAATACGAACTGTTTATTGTCAAACGAACCAAACCGAAATTTTCGTATATCTAGATAATTACTAAATAACTAAGATAAGAAGATGCAAATCGTTTCGCGCTAAGTTAAACAGATCAAATTCTTTAAATGGAAAGGAGGCTATTCGACATACTACATGAAATGTATCTAGAATTTTTAGAAGAATTCGAAAATCGGAAAATATGTCCCGCTCTTTTGAGACCTTTTATAATGAAATATAATTCAATTATATTGTCAAACTAAAATCAACATGGCTAAATGATGAAATGGTTGTAACACTAATAAAAAAACTAAAAACATGTTATTTCTATAAAATGTGTATACATATGAAGGGTACAGGGGAAAAATGATCTAAGCGCCATTTCCATAGGAAACTTTTTTATTATTGACTTCACAGAAAATTTTATTCTTGATAAAAGTTGGTGTTTGAAAAAAAACTAATTTTGACAATGCTAAATTAAAGATAAGTTATACAGGGTACTTAATAAATAGAAAAATGATGGTTAAAAGATCAAAAACTTTGGAATATCGGAAAACCTTCTACAGAAAAATAAAGCTCGTATTAAGATAAAAATAAAAGTCAAATATCATTTTTTCCAAAAGTGCACCGCATCGTTGCGGAGAAAATCCATTTCAATTACTGAAAAAAACTGCTTTTTCTTAATTTTGTCCTTATTTTTTTCAGCAACGATGCACTTTTGGAAAAAATGGTATTTGACTTTTATTTTTACCTTAATAGGAGCTTTATTTTTCCTGTAGAAGCTTTTCCGATATTCCTAAGTTTTTGTTTTTTTAACCACCATTTTTGTATGAAGTACCCTGTAATACTTAGTCTTAATTTAACATTGTCAAAATTAGTTTTTTTCCAAGCGCCAACTTTTATCAAGAATAAAATTTTCTGTGAAATCAATAATAAAAGTTTCCTATGGAAATGGCGCTTAGATCGTTTTTCCCCTGTACCCTTCGTATATATTTTATGAATGTTTCCATATTATTAATTTTCGATTATTTTTGGGCACTTTAAATTTTGTAACCTATTATGATACGTTTTAGTCCGTTTTGGTGCTTTTAGTTAGTTTGGGTTAGTTCAATCAGCTTTCGTTTAGTTTTAATTTATTTTAGTCATTTGAACCCGGTTCCGATACATTATAACCAATTTTAATATTTTTGGTTAGTTTTGGTTAGCCGCCAAAACTGGGTCGTTCAATCAACTATCCATTACTTTCGGTTCCGATACGTTATTACCAATTTTAGTGTTTAGGATAGTCGCCAAAATTGAATTGATCTGGGTTAGTTTTAACTTACTTAATACTATTTTTAAGCTATTCCGATACGTTTTAGCCCGTTTTGGTACTTTTAGTTACTTTTGGTTTGTTTTGGTTACTCTTTCAATCAAATTTTGGTTACTTTCAATTTATTTTAGTTATTGAATTAATTCAAGTTAGTCGTCAAAATTCGCTTAATTGGTTAGTTTCAACTTATTTTAATATTTTTGATCTGTTACGATACGTTTTAGCCCTTTTTGATGTTATTGGTTAGTTTTGGTTAGTCGTTCAATCGACTTTCGGTTAGTTTCAGTTAGTTTTAATTTAGTTTAGTAATTTGAATCGGTTCGGATACATTACAACAAATTTAAATGTTTTTAATTAATTTAGGTTAGTCGCCAAAATTCGGTTAATTTGGGTTAGTCTCAACTTACTTTAATAATTTTAATCTGTTACGATATGTTTTAGCCCTTTTGGTGCTTTTGGTTAGTCGTTCAATCGACTTTCGGTTAATTTCAGTTAGTTTTAATTTATTTAAATCATATGAACCGGTTCCGATACGTTATAACCAATTTTAAAGTTTTTGATTACTTTCGGTTAGTCGCCAAAATTCGGCTAATTTGGGTTAGTTTTAACTTACTTTCGTTCGTTCAACTTTCGGTTAATTTCAGTTAGTTTTAATTTATTTTACTCATTGGTCCGATACGTTATGACCAATTTTAATGTCTTTGGTTACTTGCCAATATTCGGTTAATTTGGGTTAGTTTTAATTTACTTTAACATTTTTAATCTGTTCCGATACGTTTTAGTCCGTTTTTGTGCTATTAGTTACTTTTGGTTTGTCATTCAATCAACTTTCGGTTACTTTCAGTTAGTTCCAATTTATTTTAGTCATTTGAATCGGTTCCTATACGTTATAAGCAAATTTAATAATTTTGGTTAGTCGCTTAAATTCGTTTCGTTTTGGTTAGTTTTAACTTACTTTAATTTTTGTAACCTGTTACGATAGGTACGTTTTAGCCTGTTTTGGAGCTTATGGTTACTTTTGGCTAGCTTTGGTTAGTCGTTCAATTAACTTTCGGTTGGTTTCAGTTAGTTCCAATTTATTTTAGTCATTTGAACCGATTCTGATACCTTATGATCAAATTTAAGTTTAAATAAACAAACTAACTAGCTGCTTAATTCTGCCGTTCTTTTCCCATTTTAACACATAAACATTAACTTATTTATATAACATACAAACAAAACAATATATACGCATAACGTCTATTTACCCAAACAACGAATCTTTTTCTATTTTAATTCCTATGAAAATTTATTGCACTCCGGCCCAGGTAAGCGCGTATGATTGGCATCGAGTTCCAACTGCGTGGTGTCCTCCCTTCACTGAGCTTCACGGAGAAAATTTGATTCCGTACCCCACTAAACGAGCCGAGTGTCGCGGCTATAGTTTTCTTTAGGCTATGGTAAATCCCTGACAATTCTAAATTAAATAAATAAATTTAACTAGTAACTATACGGTTAATTTAGATCAGCTGTGCTATTCTTTTTGTAAAAAGCCCTATTATAACTGTCGCCATTCTGTCTACGAATAATTGCATCTAACGATATTCGTTGTATCAGTGCCAGATATCTTCTTGGCAAATGATTTACAACTTTAGTCTATTAGCTGGCACTCGAGGTAATAGAAAGATAAGTGTTTTATTTTCGTCAGTAATTCGTTGGTTTTACGAGTTAATTAAATTTCCTATTGCGTGAATTTTGATTGCATTTAAACTTGAAATCTTTACTTATTGATTATATAACACACAAATTAGAGCCATATCTTATTTGAACAGATTTTAATGATTTACGACTCTCCCTGAGTCTAGCCGAAATTTTACCTTCCCTTTGCGACGAGAAAATAGGTTCGAGCCCTTATGTACGTGCTCTGATAAGAGCAGAGAGAGATAAGTGTTTATTTTCGTCAGTAATTCGTTGGTTTTACGAATTAATTAAAGTTAAAGAATATAGAGTTACGGAATTAAAATAATGAAAGTATAATTTTTGCGTAATAGAATCGGTTTTCACCTGGAATAGTACACATGGAAAGTTTGTTTGTGTCCATTTTCCTTCACCTTGGATTATCGGACGACTTCGTGTGGATCGCGGCATTTTTGACTTATGAACGTGATATTGGTCAAGCTTTGAGCTCTTAATTAATTATACCTGTAGATATATGGACACGCCCTGTATCACCTACATCAGTCATGTCGATTACGTAACACAGCACACGTTCATATTTGCAGCTAGGAGAATATCCGCAGAGTCATGGCGAATTAAACCACGGATTATAAAATTTGTGATCCCTGCATCAGCCATACAATCTTCTCCGTGACCAAACTTTCCACAGCTCTACAGACGCTAGACCCAGCTAGATTTTGAAGTACGTGTATCCATCCACATGGCGAACCCTGCATCAGCCATACGTAGTACGTTGTTCACGAATCACAATTTTCTTCGTGGTCAAACTCTCTACGATCCCGCAAGAATCTCCCAGGCTCTTTAGTTACCTACGATTTGAACTCTCGGTTCATAATATCCCGCGGCGCGCTTTGCGGGCCGTTTTTATACGTTCCTGGGCTTGCGCGCCTGTGCCTGTGCTGTAATTCTTACCGCGTCTCCCTTATGTGCATTTAGCTGATTTATTCTTGGCAATGATTTAAATTCGGATTGTTTTTTGTTTCTTTCTTTAATTAGGCAATATAGAATTAAATGATAAGTATTAAAATAAAATAGGCTTAAGAAAACATATGAAAATAAAAAAAATATAAGGATGGGGCTGGGTTATTTCAAAATCAAAGAAAAACTTTGGGATACTTTGGGTTAGTGCATTCTTGACTGTTAGAAAGTATTATAAAATGTCTCTATCAGAAGTAAAAATATACCTTCTTAATTAGTGCTAAAGGTTAAAAAATCGAACCAATATAAAATGGAAGATGTTGAGGATTTAAACATCGAGAGAGTTTTGGAAATTGTAAATTTTATAGATATGGGTCCAATAGACATTGAAACATTCGAATTCATAGGTGATCACCATGTAAATAATTTCATGGAAATTGAAGCAGAACCATGGACTCCAACCGAATTAGAAATGGATCAAGAAGATGAATATGCAGATGGAAATGTGGTGTTTCTGTAAAACTTCAATGAAGTTGATTTCCTACAAAATATGAAAATGTACTCATTCAGTTTTAGACGTTATTTTTTATGTAATATGCTTCAACGTAATGTCACTATTTGTTAATTATTGATTCGTCTGACCCACGTCAAGTGCATATAACCCTATATTTTACAGACCTTCCTCTAATATTAAAATATACAGGCGTTTCCATTAACAAGTAAAAAAAACTATAGGGAAATGTTTTGTTTTGTTTGAATAACATATAGGAAAAGGTGCTATTTCAATGAAATAAGACTTCATAGTTTTACGAAAGGGCTCAACAACCTATTTCATATTTCTGATTAAATTTATCTTCAATTAATGTTTTCAACTCTACCTAATTGCATATTTTCTTAATGTTCTGCGAGAAAGCCACGTCTTTTCTTATGCAATTTTTTGTGTGTAATTTTCTTTCTTATTTTCAGACTTGGCGGTACAAATGAAGA
>JAEQML010071664.1:0-16004 GCA_016904865.1 Pissodes strobi
TTTTTGCCATTTTCAGAAGTGTCTGCCATGACCTCACAACCGTCATAATCGTCTGCCATTGTTATTTTTCATTAATAATAATAGTATATATTAAAATATCCAAATGGCAGCTTTGCTAATATACTTTCGAAGTTGGTCTGATTTTTACACCTGTCACACCTTAATGACTCCATACCTACCGCCGTCGAGCTTAGTTAGTCCCGATCTCATGTATAGTAGGTAAGAGAGATTCACTGGACCAAATTATAACTTTGGTAAAATACTTATAGTCTGCCGGCCACTGGCTCTTAAACTATTATTTTCATTTGATCATATAGACTTTTTACGGCCCCCTTTTTGACCATTATTGGGTGATTTGAATTAAAATTTAAATATCTGTTTGTATGTGTAGGTTTTCTGTATATTTTTTTGTTTCGAAACTATTCAAGTCTTTTTTTTATAAGAATGGCAAGAAATGAAAGTAGTTCATTAATTTCTCTTTCTATAGTGAATTTGATTGTGGGTTCTTTGTTGTTAATATGATTTAGAAAATGTTTGTGATATGGATAAATTGGAAAAATGTCATCTATATAACTCCACCAAATTAAAGGTTTATGTTGATAATTTTCAACAAAATTTAATTCAAAATTTTCCATAAAAATATTACTTAATAAAGGTGATAAAGGCGAACCCATAGACATACCATTGTTTGTTGATAGTAATTGGTATTGTATTGAAAATAAGTAGTTTTAACGCAAAAAATAAGTAATTCGAGTATTGTGTCAATACTAAGTTTTGTACGTTCACCAAGGTTAGTATCATTTGCTAATGTACTTCTTACAATATTTAAAGTTTTATCAACAGGTACATTGGTAAATAGACTAACAACATCAAAACTTACCAGAGTATCGTTAGGATTTAAATTAATTTGTGATAGTTTCTCTAAAAAATGTTGTGGGTTTCTTATATTTATATGAGTTAGTGTTGTTAGCATGTGGATTAAGAATGTTAAGTAGATCTTTAGCAATGGGATGTGTTGGCGAAGTTATACAGCTGACTATTGGACGTAGAGGAATATTTAGTTTATGTATTTTTGGTATTCCATAAAAATGAAGTGTTTTACTATTGTGTGGTGTCTGTTTCAATCCTTCTATGTCATTGAATTGATTTTTGTATTTTTTTAACATTGGTGTTCATTGAAGTGTTGTACACCAGGTTATTATTTTTTTTTACTGACATTGGCTGTCAATTAAAGTCATAATAGAAATCAATATGCCTCAAATGAATTTAGTTCAGAGAGCAAAAATTATTGCTTATATAGAAGACGGGGTACCTATTAGAGACGTTGCTTACATTATGCATACAAGCAAAAACACAATATTAAAAATAAAACATAGGTGGCAAAGAGATAGGACTTTAGAAAAAAAGAAGGCACGGGGAAAAACAAGAATTTCAACGGAAGACCAAGATAATGCCCTGATCCAATATTTACAGGACAATCCATGGTAATTTTTCAGTTTAGCAATCATTCAACCACAGACTTAAAACAAATATTCACTGATTCTAAGCAACGTCCAGAACACAGTCCATACCATTACATGCTGCGCAAAGCATGAAAAGGTGTGTAATTAAATAATTTTATTTCCACATTTGTTGGTGCACTACAATCGCCATTACTCTTGCCGAGTCACTTCAAAAAAAGCGCTACAAATTGAGTTCATGCATGCATGTCTGAAAATATTAATTAGAAGAACAAGAGGCCTACGTTTTATTTCGAATCCAACTCAGAGCGACTGATAGCCCCATTAAATAAAATTAAGTTTTAGTTGTAAATCAGTAAATATATTCTCCTTCTTGTCACTGTCAGTAGTGTCTAGTGTCAGTAGCGAAAACTTCAATGTTTAATTTGTCACAAGCTCACTGTTGCCAGATTTCATTTTAAAAATTTCACTGTAAATTTGTTACGAAAATTCATTATTGAAAATGGTGCACAATGATTGCCGTTTTCTCTCTTTTATTCAGGTGAATGATACAAATACACACAATGAAACGTACCATTCGCTTTTATGTATTGTATTAACCCAAACTAAGGTCACAGTTGGATAGAAATAGAAATTCTCGACATTTTACGTTTGTAGCTTTTCTAATGCATTAAAGAAGTGAATTTGAAAGAAAAACCAGCGAAAACAAGATTTTATGCATCTTTTTGTAACAATTTTGGTAAAATTATAATGAGGCTCTAACCAATAATCATGAAGTGGTTATATTTGTTTAAAAAATAAATATACATCCATCTGCAATAAAAATATTATTTTAAGGAAAAATAAATACACGAAAATAACTTGAGTCAATCACATAATCTATCTCGCGTAAGGCCTAAAGTGTGTGAGAAGTTAAGACGTGCGCTTTGCGTACGTTCCTTGCTTTCTTTACCAAATTACCTGAAGCTAACCAAAACTAATCCAAGGTAACCAAAATTCACCAAAGCTAAGCAAAACTAACCCAAGTTAACCAAAATTCACCAAAGATAACCAAAACCAACCCAAGCTAAAAAAACCTAACCGATTCTAGCCCAAACTAACGGAAGCAAACCGAAACTAACTCAAATTAATTAAAACTAACCCAAGCTAACCAACACTAGCCCAATTTAACTACTAAAACAAAAGCGCGCTTTAGGATTGGTTATAATCCAATTAGACAAAATTATAAAAATATGCAGAAAATTTGGTTTTCACCGATCTACTTTCTTTCAAATTTACTTTTTTAATGCATAGATATATACAAAAACGCGAATTTCTATGATATCAAATAATTATCTAAACTTACAACAAAACCAGAGAGGTGATTTATTTTTACATTAATTTGAGTTAGCTTGGATTAGTTTGGGTTAGTGCTAGTTGATTGCCCCCCGAGCGAGCGAAGCGAGCGGAGGGCCATACGTGAAGTGAAACATATAAGTGAAATATATTAATTTTTCACATTAAATTGGGTTAGCTCCGGTTAGTTTTGGTTAATCCTTGGGATTAAGTTTCTTTTAGCGAAAATCGGCTACAAAAAGTATCGTTCTATAGGACGATTAACCAGAGAAGTGATTTATTTTTACATTAATTTGAGTTAGATGCGGTTAGTTTGGGTTAGTCCTACTTGGTTGCCCCCGGAGCGAACGAAGCGAGCGGAAGGCCATACGTGAAGTGAAACATATTTATTTTTTACATTATTTTAGGTTAGCTTGGATTAGTTCTTGTTCGTTACGCCCCCGAGTCGAGCGGAGCGTGCGAAGGGTTATGCGTGAAGTGAAATATATTAATTTTTTACATTAAATTGGGTTAGCTCCGGTTAGTTTTGGTTAATCCTTGGGGTTAGTTTGGCTTAATACTAGTTGGTTGCCCCCGGAGCGAGCGGAGGGTTCTGTGTGTTTTTTGAGCGCAAAGTAAGATTGCCGTTTTCGAAAGATTACTTACAAGCGGCAATCCGTTACTTTGCGCTCTAAGGACACAAATAACTATTGTGTATTTAGAGCGCAAAGTAATGGATTGTCGTTTGAGAAAGAATGTTACTGCGCGACGCGTAACGGAGCGCAGTAATTTATCTTTCGAAAACGGCAATCTTACTTTGCGCTCGATAAACACACAGAACTTTGACTATAAACGCATTTTTTAAAATTAAATGCACATTTTTCTCTATACTTATTCTGAAATTTGCAAATGACTGTCAGTTTTGATATATTAAATTAACCAAAGCTTACCGAAATTGTTTCGCCTAGGCTTGCGTTCTTCATGCAGCTGCGTACTGACTTAAACGAGACGAAACTAACCAAAAGCTAACGTAAACTAACCAAACCTAAGCCAAACTAACCAAAACAAACCCAAGCTAACCGAAATTGTTTCGCCTAGGCTTGCGTGAAGAAAGGCTTGCGCTTCTCGCAAGCCTTTCTTCAAGCAACTGCGTAGTGACTTAAACGAGACGAAACTAACCAAAGTTAACCTAAACTAACCAAACCTAACCCAAACTAACTAAAGCTAACCCAAACTAACCAAAACAAACCCAAGCTAACCGAAATTGTTTCGTCTAGGCTTGCGTGAAGAAAGGCTTGCGCTTCGCGCAATCCTCTCTTCACTAAACCAAAACTAACCCAAACTAAAGCTAACCCAAACTAACCAAAGAAAACTCAAACTAATCAAAGCTAACCCAAGCTAATCGAAATTGTTTCGTCTAGGGTTGCGTAAAGAAAGGCTTGCGCTGTGCGCAAGCTTTTCTTCACGCAAGTGCGTAGTACCTTAAACGAGACGAAACTAACCTAAACTGACCAAAGCTAACCCAAACTAACCAAGGCTAACCCAAACTAACTAAAGCTAACCCAAACTAACCAAAGCCAATCCAAACTAACCAAAGCTAAGCCAAGCTAATCGAAATTGTTTCGCCTACGCTTGCATGAAGAAAGGCTTGTGCTTCGCACAAGCCTTTCTTCACGAAGGTGCGTAATGGCTTAAACGAGACGAAACTAACCGAAAGTAACTAAAGTTAACCCAAGCTAACCGAAATGATGTCGCCTAGGCTTGCGTGAAAAGGGCTTAATGAAAATCATATGGCTGAGGCATGCACGAAGCAACTGCGTAGTTGCTAAAACGAGACGAAACTAACTAGGGTCGTAAGAAATCTCAGGGTAGTTTGGAGTAGATTTTAGGTAGGTCGGAGTAGCTTGGACTAGGTCGTAGGTAGCGCGGAGTATCTTGGAGTAGGTCGTATGTTGCGCGGAGTGGATCGGAGCAATTCGTAACTAGTTCCAAGTAGATTGTAGGTAGCTCGGAGTAGCTTGAACTAGGTCGTAGGTAGCGCGGACTAGCTTGGAGTAGGTCGTATGTAGCGCGGAGTGGCTCATAAGTAGCGTGAAGTAGTTTGGAACAGGTCGTAAGTATGTCACTAGGACTAGGTAGTAGCATTGTTTATATTTAATGGTCGTAGGTAGCTCGTATTGTAGTTCATAGTAAATCGCAAAAACATTTTCATGTAACTGGAAAAATAAAAATTTTACATTTTGGCAAAAATATTTTCTTGAATTTCTATTTAGAAAAGCTTCTTTTTTCAATATTTTCAAAAAAAAATTAAAATCAAGAATTTTTTTAGGGTATTATGTTCAGAAAAGTATTTAGAATGTAAAACAGAAACAAGTTTTCATGTAACTAATTTCAGTTAATCTAGAGTTGAAAAAATGAAAATGATGCATTTCCGCAGAATTTTTTTTATGATTTTGTATTTGAAGAAGTTTCTGAAATTAGTTATGTATTTCAGCTAAGCGAAAGATGATCCAACCAATTAACCAAAATTATAAAAATATGCAGAAAATCTTGTTTCCACCGATCTATTTCCTTTCAAATTTACTTTTTTAATGCATAGAAATATAAAAAATCGCGATTTTCTATGATATCCAATAATTATCTAAAGTTACAACAAATATATGAATAAATAAATAATTATTTTTACATTAATTTAGGTTAGCTTCGGTTAGTTTACGTTAGGCTTTGTTGGTTACGCATACGTGAATTTGAGTTAGCGTTTCTTTACCTCGTAAGAAAAGGTGCAACCTCTGGCAACATTGCCTCCTGCGTCAGATGCTAAAAATGTCATAATTTGTACATTTCAGCCCCTCAAAAGTCGAACTTTGGGGCTTTTTTGTGGGAAAACCAAACCCTTGCGCAATATTTTAATGGTCAAAAACGTCTTCTAAAAGTGTCTAATTAAAGAATCAAAAAGTGTTTTTACAAAATTGCAATGGTTGCTAAACTGAAAAATTACCCAATCCATTCGAAATAGCACGGGCTGGTATAGAGCAAACTCATTTTCCAGGGTCCAGAATTACGGCATGCCGCAGACTAAAAAAAATCTGCTTTAAAAAATTATATAGCAGCCAAAAAAATGAAGCTAACTGATGAACATAAGCAAGCCAGAATTATTTTTTCCCTAAACAATATGATTCAAGAAAATTGGGATAGAGTGGTCTTCACAGACGAAAAAGTATTTCAGTCAACATTTAATGGGCATATCAGGGTGTATCGTCCTCGTAACACTAGATTCGATAGACAATATGTAACCAACTACGAAAGGTCTGGACGCTTTTCAGTAAACGTGTGGGCATGGTTAAGTATTCACGGACTTGGAGTATGTTGGGCTATGAATTACGGTGAACGGTTCAATGCAGTAAACTATATAAATATATTAGAAAATGTAATGTTACCTAGCGTATCTCAACATTTTCCTGGTAACAACTTTATTTTTCAACAAGACAACTGTCCAGTGCATAATGCAGGAATTGTCAGAGAATGGTTGGAAAATAATAATATAGAGACAATGTTATGGCCCGGACCTTAATGTTATTGAAAATATTTGGGGCCTAATGACAAAAAAGATGTATAATTCCAATTTTCAACCTGAAAATAGAGACAGCCTTGTGAATGCAATAGAATTACTCTGGGACGAACTGAGCGATGATCCAGAATTAACCACAAGTCTCTATTTATCTATACCTCGTCGACTTAATAAAGTGTTAGAGGGAGATGGGGCAATTACTAAATATTAAGAAATCTTTATATGAACAAATTTTGTTATTTTAGATTTGCTGTTAATGAAAATAAATATATAATTTTATTAAAAAATAATTTAGCAACATAAACCTTTATATGTATTTGAAATATTTGCTATTTTTCACCAATTATCTTATTTGACTTTGCAACCATTGTTTACTACATTTTTGTACAACACTTTATCGAACTTTTGAAATGATAGGCAGGTTCACAAAGCACAATTGCTGTACAACACTTCAATGAACATAACTGTATATCTGTCTCTCAATACGTTCTGTTGGATCAATATTTAGTATTGAGTAATTACCGTCATTTAAAAGAGACATTATTTTTTATCGCAAGTAATGCAATTCATGGCTAAACTTTATTGTAGCTAAAATGGGTTATATAAAAACTGTGTTTTTGTTTGTTTATAAAACGTCTGTCTGAACATAGAAACACAAATTTTGTTTTTCAGAAATGCGTCATTTCCGTTTTCCAGACTTTAGATTAGCTGAAATCGGTTACATAAAAATTAGTTTTTCTTTAATATTCTAGACATTTATTCAGAGCCCAGGAATCAAAGATTTTTTTCCGGAAATGCATCATTTATTTTTTTTTTCAATTTTTTTTTCACAATTTGTTTTTTCAATTTTTAATTTTTTAGTTTAGAATAGCTGAAATCGGTTACATACAAATAAGTTTTACCTTAGTACTTGAGACATTTATTCTAATCGCAAGAACTAAAAACTTTTCTCCGGTAATGCGTTATTTTCGTTTTTCAAAAAAATGCTAATTAAAAAAAAGAAGTCTTGTACGTTATATTATGTCCCGCAAAATTAAAATGTAATTTACAGCGTTTCTAGTATAAATTAACGAGTCTTACTGATTTTCAGTTTAAAAAATGCTAATTTTTCAGAAAATGTTAATGAAAATAATTTTTAAGTATGTGTCCCTTAAACAATATATCCCTATTTGCTACATCCAAGATGCCTTTGTTACAACAGCTCTCCACTTCAGATGATATTGGACAAATTAAGAATTAGTAACCATGGGTGACGTGACGTATCTTTAATCATTATATTATTTTTTTGAGTTTTCACAATTATTTCAATATTTTATTACAAATGCTCTTACATTTTTAAATTTAACGACAAAAGCACGCGATTTAACTGAAATTTTTTAATAATAGTACATAGATATAAAGGTCCACTGACATAAAAATCGTACATTTAAAACGACAACATATTCAAATTGCAACACTCGACTGAGACAAACTAACCCAAGCTAACCCAAACTAATCCAAACTAACCCAAACTAACCCAAGCTAACCCAAGCTAATCCAAACTAATCCAAGCTAACCCAAACTACCCCAAACTAACGCAAACTAACCCAAATTACAAAGCTAAACAAGCGCGCTTGGCGCGCTTACCGTAACTCCAGCTAACCCAAACTTCAAATTGCAAAATTAAATAAGCGCGCTCCGCGCGCTTACAGTGACCCGACTTTTTTTTTTTTTTTTTTTTTTTTATAGAGGGGATTGGAAATCTGCTGGCAGACACCCCGCCTGTTGTTCTGGCGACGAGGTAATGTCGGGTTAGCGCTCTGATCCTAGGGTCGCCGACCGACTAAAACCCTTCCCCCTCGTTTCTACCACCTGTCTCGGAAACATTCCTTGGGATTTGCGTCGAGATAAGGCTTCGTCATCACTGGTTTTTCTAAATTTGCGGTAGTTGGTAAATACATCTAGTCAAAAACTTCTGGTTCTTCTCTTTCTTCTTTTTCTTTTTGTTCCATGATCGACCTTATCATTTTATGTCCAGCTTTCCACTTTGTTTAGGATGTCATCATCTCCCGGATTAGCCCTTCAGCTGTTAACTGGTGTATTCCCAATGTGAAACTGGCCTCAAGCCGTTGCCTATGCCATCTTGGACACACTGCCAGTGTGTGATTTACATCGTCGACTTCTGCACAGTATTTGCACCTGTCATCTGTTTTCCCTATTCTGCAAGTATAAGATCTGAAGGATCCATGACCTGTCAATGCCTGCGATAAGTAGTAGTCTATGCTGCGGTGTTTGCAGCTTAACCAATGCTCCAGATCCGGTATTAGTCTTTTTGTCCATTGGGCTTTTTCATTATTGGCTGCCCATCGTGTTTGCCACGTTTCCTTAGTCCTAGTTCTTTCTCTTTCCTTCGTGTCCTTTAGTAGAGGCCGCTCTCCTGTTTTGTTAAGTAGAAACCTCTCTTCTACCGTAAGGTCTATCGGAGGGATACCGGTAATTACTTGTAGAGCGATTGTTGATACTGTACGGTATGCGGACGCAACCCTGATCAGGCCTTTTCTCTGCGCGCTCTCGAGAATTGTCCTATATTTTGCTATGGTTGTTACTCGGTGCCATATTGGGGCTCCGTATAGCATTGTTGATTGCATCAGGCCGTACAGCAGTCTCCTTTTCTGTAGGTTGGGACCCTTGGTGTGAGGCATGAGACAGCTTATGGCAGTCATTTTATCTGCCGCCTATTTCGTGGCTATTTCTATGTGTCTCCCGAAACCCATATTTTCTCCGAAGACTATGCCTAAGTATTTAATTTCCTTCTTCGGAATATTGTTTGTACCCTCCAGTTCGAAGTGTACGCCGTGTCTGTTTCTTGGACCCGCCAGAACGATTGACTCGGACTTCTCGGGGGCCAGGCTGAGCTTATTTTCTCTCATCCAATTGCTGATGATGGTTAGCGTTTCGTTGGATCTGTTCATTAGGTCTTCCTTGCTTCTTGCTGTGACAATGACGGCTAGGTCGTCCGCATATCCTATCGTTGTTACGCCCTCGCTGTACCTCAGTCGAAACACGGGATCATATAGAATGTTCCACAATAGAGGGCCCAAGACGGATCCCTGCGGTATGCCTGCCGTAGTACTCGATACTGTGTTGTCAACTTTTATAAATCTTTGGTCGAAATAATCCCGGATGGTATTTATTAGGTACCTTGAAATTCCCGTTTGGAACAAACGCCTTAGAATGATTTCCCATGATGCGGTGTTAAACGCATTTTGGACGTCCAAAGTCACGAGTGTGCACCACTTTTCTTCACTGTTTACTGACTTTGCTCTTGTTGCAATGTCAATTACCCTTTTAACTGCGTCTAAAGTTGATTTACCTTTCATAAACCCATTTTGGCTCGTTGATAGCCCTCCTTTCGCCAATATTTCTGTTTCCAGTCGCTCCCTGATCATGTGCTCGTATAGTTTGCCTAGCGTGTCTATTAGACATAATGGTCTATAACCACTTGGTGTGTCGTAGGGTTTCCCTGTTTTGTGGATGAGCACCACCTTTGCTATTTTCCACTTTTTTGGGAATGCTTGATCTTCTATGAGCTTGTTCAAGCATGCCAGTGCGAAGTCAGGCGCTGTTTTGACCAGTTCCTTTACGGCTTCAGGTGGTATACCATCCGGACCGGGAGCCTTGCCAGTTTTGATTTTTTCTGCGGCTTTGTTGATTTCCTCTAGTGTGAATAGCGGTACGTTTTCTGCTGCGATTTTCGCTAGGAGTTTCTCTTGTCGTTTGGGAAAAAGTGCATTTACAACTTCTTTGGTTTTCTCTTTTGTTAATGTAAAGGAGGGGCCCGCATCCTTGAATTGGCGTCTTATTATTTTGTATCATTCTCCCCATGTATCTTCATTAAGTTCTTCACATAGTCTGTTCCAGTGTTTTTTCTTTTCTTTGGCGATTAATTTCTTGAGCTGCTTCTTCTTTTCAGTATAGTCTTGTTTTGCAGTCGCAGTAGTTACCTGGTCTGCTCCCCTGCTTGCGTTCCTTGTGTAGGCTCGTCTCGCTTTGACACATAATTTTCTTTGCTCTGCAATTTCTTTATTCCACCAGTAGGGCATACTTCCGTTTCTTCTTGCAGCATTTGATCCACATATCTTTGACTCGTTGAATGCTTGTTTTAGGAGCTTTACGAGTGAGTCTGGGCTTTGAATGGGGGTTTGCGTGCTTTGTATGCTTCTTTGCACACTATTCTTAAATTTACTAATATCAATGCCAACTCTTCCTTTGATGTCAATCTTCTTTGGGGTGCTGTCTTTTACGGTGAATATTATGTGCCTGTGCGGCGAAAAAGGCTCATTATCAAGTACTTCCCAGTTTTCTATTTTTCTCGCGAGCCCTGGTGTTGAAAAAGTTACATCAATGTATGACGCACTGGCACCTCTAACAAAAGTTGGTTTGTCTCCTCTGTTTTGTACAACGAGCCCCATCGCCGCGCTCGCCTCCATTAAAAGGTTGCCCCTTCGGTCGCTCACTGGTGATCCCCATTCCTGCGATTTGGCATTGAAGTCTCCCAAGACGATGGTCTCTCTTCCTCCATCTCTTACATGTCAATGACGCTATTTATGTATGCCTCGAAGTCTTCTAGTGTGATGTTGGGTGACACGTAACAACCGTATATGTTAAAATCCTGCATTTGTAGGCCTATAATTCCGTTTCCCCTAAATATCTTTTCCACCCTAACTCCATGGTTTCTGGAGAAGATCGTTGCGTCTTCCCTGTTGTCGGTTATCCACCCTTTATTTCTTTCTTGATAACTTACGATTTGGTTCGCTGGCTATAATGATGTCTGCTTCCGTCTCGGCGGCCGTAGCGAAGGCCATATCATGGGCCCTTTGTGACCTGTCTGCGTTAATTTGGAGCACCTTCATTATCTGCAAGGGTAGCCGTGTTTGTTCTAAGATCTTCCGTGAGCTGCGAGGATTCTCTTCTTAGCTGCCTCGTCTTAATGCTAAGAGTTCTGCTGAATAACTTGCATCTTGCTGTTCCAACCCTGTGTCCGTTTTGCTTACATAATGGGCATGCCTCTTCGTCCTTGCAATCTTTTGTTACATGACCTCCTTGTCCGCATCTGAAGCATAGCTTACTTCTGTCCGGGCCATCGCAGTGCTTTCCACCATGGTCATATGCCCAGCATTTGTTGCATTTGTCGATTTTGATTCTTACCTCCAGGCTGCATCTTACCATACCTATCCTGATGTTCTCTTCTCGCAGCAGGACAGCAGTTTTTTCCTTTTGTAATATCAGCGTAGCGGCCATGGTGTTATATCTATTTGGTCTAAGGTTTCCTAACCTATAGGTTTCCTCGCTGAGTTCTCCAGTTCTTGCTTCAATAGCAGAGATGACGTCTTCTCTTGTCGTTGTGGCTTCCATGCCTCTAATATGTATAGCTTCATTATGAGTGTAATTTTCTGGGCCTTTCATCCTTACACCGATCTCTTCTGTCGCTTTGATAGTATCGTAGAGCTCCTTTATTGCTTTATCGTCCTTGTCAGTAGTTATTAGCAGTTTTCCATCCTTCGTCTTCCTCATTGCCATAACTGCTTCCCTGGCTTTGGTAGTCCTGACCGCGTCTTTTACTCGCCCAAAATCTCCTTATAGTCTTTCCCTTTTTGGTCCACAATAAGAGCGTATGTTTTCCTCTCCGTACTGTTGCGCTGGCGCACTGATGGTAAGGTCGCTTGTTTGGTAGTATATATAATTACGTTTGTCCTGGTAGAATGGAATATACACTCAGCCATTTTCCTTAGTTTGTCCAGACTCATTGTTTTTACATGGTGCAGAGCTACCCACTCGTCGTCCACCGTCTCACTTTTCAATTTCAATAGCATTTCCCACAGGGTTACGTCTTTTCCGTCCTGTACAATTTTAATAATTTTCTGGCCTATAGGCGGTTCTTCTTTACTTGTCTTGATTCTTGTTGTTTGCTCGATGACAGAGAAGCTATCCGTTATGTCAGCTATTTCCGGGTATCTATTCTTGTATAGGGACTGTATGCTACTTTCCATTGTAAGGTCATTTGGCTCCACCAAAACCACTTTGACGGTTGACGTTTTCGTGTTAAGGGGGTTTCCTATCTTGATTTCTGAGTTTGTGAATACCTTGTCTTCCCAGCGTCTTTGTGCAAGTTTCATGAAGGCTTCATAGTCTGCTACGCCTTGCAGCACTCTGATGGTTTGATCATGGTTTGGCCCTGTTTGCTCAGTTTGCACTTCTTGGTCCACAGTAAAACATGTGGTTTGTGTTCCCTGTTCAACGGCCGCATTTGAGGTTTGCACTGCTGCGTCGCAGGTTGCATAACCCAAATCTAACCCAAGCTAAATTGTTGCTAAGCTAAGTTGTTGAAATTGTTTCGCCTAGGCTTCGCGCCAGTGCATACTGGCTTAAACGAGACGAAACTAACCCAAACTAACCAAAGCTAACCCAAACTAACCAAAGCTAATCCAAACTAACCATATCTAACCCAAACTAACCAAATCTAACCCAAACTAACCGAAATTGTTTCGCCTAGGCTTGTGTGAAGAAAGGCTTGCGCTTTGCGCAAGCCTTTCTTCATGCATGTGCGTGCCGGCTTAAACGAGACGAAACTAACCCAAACTAACCTAAACTAACCCAAACTAACTCAAAAAATGAAAATGACATTTCCGCAAGAAGTTTTTTGAGGTATTATGTTTAGAAAAATATTTATAATGTAAAACAGAAACGTGTTTTCGTGTAACTGATTTCAGTTATTCTACAGTCGAAAAAATGAAAATCGAAAAAAAAATTATGATTTTGCATTTGGGGAGGTTGCTCTATACTAAATAAACAAATATTTCTTACATAACTCATTTCAGCTAAGCGAAAGTTGATCCCAGATCTTTTCAGTCTCAAACGTCTGGCAACAGTGTGCCTTCTTCCTTGTGACATTTGACAGTAAAAAGGGGGATGCTTAACTTATAATTATAATTACAAATAAACTTTTATTTTGTTTCATGGGGCTATGGGCCGTCTTAAATTAGGACCGGGACAAAACGAAAGCCTCTCGTTCTACGCAAATGTCTCCTGGTTAATATTTTTACCCGAGAATTGATTTTCAGGTGTGTATTGTCTATATTTCTAGTGCTTTTGCGAAGTGGTGCTGAAAATTTGTGTCAAAACTCGAACTTTGGGGTAATTTTTTCGGCTCAAATGTGGCGGATCCTCCGATTTTTTTGGCTTAAACTACTCTATAGGACACCCCCTTTCTGATGAAAAGAAAAAAAATCGCGAAATCGTAGATACTTATATGTCACAAGACCCGATATGCTCTATATTGTTGTGGAGGATTCATGTTTTAACTTACAGATTTTTGGGGTTTCTCTCCACTATCCTTTTGAATTTGTTATATAGAGCCTCTTCGGCTCTGGCTCCAGGATGTAAACAGCACAAGTGCTAGTTTAGTGACCCTAATGAAATACCTAGATAACTTTAACGTTTCGGGTAAAAAATCTATTCCCGTTGTCAAGAAATGTGAAAACTAAATAGGAAAATGGTTAGTAAATACAGTAAAAAGCTCTTGAAGATTGTCAAGCTTTGAATTGACTTTGACAAGATGACAATTATAATGCCTTGTTTAATTACTGGTTACTGGTCTTTAGTGTGATATTGAGGTGTTATTTCGTAAATTAATTTGTTTTTTGGAGTTTTATATATCTGCAATTTGGTGTTATTCGCTTAGGAAGAATATAATGATTTTTGTTGAAAGGATTAGTTAATTTTTAAGAGTCACTTATCAACTCCAGTTTTTAGCAAAGGTAACCATTTTTGTATTTACTAACCATTTTCATTTTTAGTTTTCACATTTCTTGACAACGGGAATAGATTTTTTTCCCGAAACGTTGAAGTTATCTAGGTATTTCATTAGGGTCACTAAGCTAGTACTTGTGCTGTTTACATCCTGGAGCCAGAGCCGAAGAGGCTATATAAAACAAATTTAAAAGGATAGTGGGGAGAAACCGCAGAAATCTGATAATGAACCCTGGCTTTCGAAGAACGGACAATAGTTGGATAAAACGAGTAATATTGCTTAAAACCAGGACGAAGAAACATTGTATTATTGAATGCAACCAGGGGGAGAAAAGGAAGATTAAACACTCAGGCAGTAATATTCAAATATGTGGATTGCGTTCATAATAATTATGAAATAAAAGGATTATGTACAAGCAAATTGTCTTTTTATCTTAGATTAGTATAACTTACGCGGATATTCCTCGAAGTTTCTTATATTGTATTATTTCCCAGTAACAGAATGTTTGCTTACTTAGATATTGTTATTAACGAAACATGCGTTTGGCTGCATTTAACTTAACGAAGCATAATCATGCATTCAAAAGTTCGAAATTTAAATATTTAAAAGGTACGTTTTCACATTAATATTTAACAAGTATTCTATTGAAGCAATCGGTGCTTTTATTAAAATGAGGTTGAACTGGCATTGTTTGCCAATATTATTTGACAAACTACGAAAGCTGCACTGCGATTGAACCGCATAGGATAGGAAGTAATAATGGCACCCTTTCCGGATATTGTTCTCGGCTCTGGAGATTTAATCGTCATTGAGCTTCGGCCGATTTATTAAAATTTGATGGCACCTGGATCAAGCAGTTTAATGTAGGTCAAATACTTAATGAATTTACACTGTACTCGATTACTAAAATACTGTTGCGCGTAAAATCCTTTTAAATGAGTTAGCAATATAAAATAAATAAGATGTTACTTATTAGGATATTCTTTAGATTCATTAACAAATATTAATAAAGATGAGAAGTGGAAGTTGGTAAATTCTATGGATTAATCACCCATCCTTTTCCCAAATTCCTTAAATTTAAAGCAATGAATTTTAATAATTTTCATCATTTCCCTATCGAATGTAAAAGCAGCATTGGATTACAAAGATTTTTGATGAGTTGGTAAATTCTACTGATTAAACACCCATACCTTCCCCATATGCCTTTAATTTAAAGCAATTAATTTTAATAATTTTCATCATTTCTCTGTCAAATGTAAAAGCAGCTCCACAAGAAGAGGCACCTTTATTCTTAAGAATTTCAAAATGAAATTTGTATGTGTAACATGCAAGCACAATATTACCAGAAGGGATAATCTCCTTAGGCACATGAGACTAGTTTGTGGCAACACGTCAGAAATGACATTCACTCCTATCAATGGTAAGATTTCTTGATATGTGCTATTTAATTTTTCTTACGTTTAGCTTATTAACAACATTTACTTCTAATACAGAGTTTTATCCACAATACCGAAACAGAATATTTGCACTCGACGCGTTTCGCTAACCATGTTAGCATCATCAGGAGATGATTAAAACTAAAATTAAAATCTACCTAACTTCCTTTTATACTACTGTTTGCTTAATCAAGCGGAACTAAAAAGAACCAATCCTGGGATCCCGCTAGTCACGCTTGATCAACCAATACAATGGACTATACGGAATAGGCCCTCTATCTCTATTTAAACTATTCTTACATTTAATAATTTCCATACTTTCATATGCGTCTAATAATCTCCTATCAGTTATATTATGAATTAATTTTAAATTTTTAATTGTTATTCTATGATTGTTATCAAAAGCATGCTCGGCAACACTTGATTTTTCTGTTCTA
>JAEQML010071665.1:0-16002 GCA_016904865.1 Pissodes strobi
ATCTTAGCCCGTAGAAATAGGACTACAGTTGTTTTATCATAATTGTTAATTGTTATTGTAAATTTTCCTAAATATAAGAAACGTTGTTCAACCCTGTATATGGCAATGCGTTAATTATCATAAAATAAAATATAAAGACAAGGAATACCAAAAATTATAGTACAATGCGGAAAGTTTCGTACTTTCAAGCAAGTAAATTCGCAATAAATGCAATTTTTAAATAAACCCTCGTATTTTTTGATTTGTTGTCCGCAGAACAATATTGTCAAAAACGTCCCGGTATAAGAGCCCAGAAAAACTAATATTAGCAAAAAACTGTAAAAAAACTAACGTCTGCAAATTTGGCAACGTTTAAAAATATAAATAATATGTGGTAAATTTAAAACTCCCTGTATTATAGACATATGATGATGTTGAGGTAGATGGGAGTAAGAATCCCGTTTTCAAACATTTTCTTTTTAAGAATCTGTTAACGGCGATAAGATCGGTCAAATATTTCGAGAGATAATTGAATTTAAGTTTAACCTATATTTTGCCTTGGTGCCACGCAATTGATCAGCAGTGTATATTTCAAATCCATCCCTGACTTTTCCTACCCAACTGACATTAGCAAGGCCAAATTTAATTTTTCGCCTGACAGGTCGAGTAATATTGCTGGTTGTTATATGTGCCGTGTTGTAAGTATGTAGGTATAGTCCATTCAAGGCTATTGCGCTGTTACGTCAGAATTTCTGACGTCAAAAGAAAAGATCCGCACGTCTTAGATAGACTCGTACGTTATTTTTTACACTAGCCAAAAGATGTCTCTGTACCTGTTTTCTATTCCAGAGCACGTTCCGTTTTTATCAATTTTACATACTTATTATTTATGCAGCTTCGGAGTGGTTTAATTCAATGCACAAATTCAACAGGCAAATATAATGCCACCAGGAATAACATCAACATACATACAACAGCTTATTTACCTAGTAATCGTGCGCCAATATCCTTTGATTTGGGAAAGTCAAAAACCAACTTTTTCAAATTTTAGAAGAGGGCTATGACAATATTGTTTTAAGCGTCTGGGCATCTGAATAATACTTTTGACAGTTCGTTTAATTTCAAATAATAATATTCTTTTTATCGTTTAAAATCCGTTTAAAAACGATTTTAAATGGCAAAATTAAATAAAAATCCGAAAATTCGGACTTTTTTACGCCGATACTCATGGTTTCAGACGAATTTGTCGTGGATTTTGAAGCGACAATTCATTTTAAATTCAACCGTCCATTAAGAATAAGCTGTGCTATGGATCCAAATACACTGCGAATATAACAATTAAAAAATAATACTTTTGACGGTTCGTTTGATTTTAAATATGCTTTTTTATCGTCTAAAATCCATTTAAAACGATTTTAAATGGCAAAATTGTATATAATACCGCCCTAGCGGCTAGAATTGGTTTGCGCATTTCCGTCTCATTTGCCGAGATTTGACCTCATATCGCCGCGTAAGATGTTTACACATCAAAAATACTTTTTTTCTAGAGATATAATTTTTTAATATTATCAAATAAATAAAAAATATATATTACTTACATTGTGCACAGCTTTCCAGGGTAAAAGTGGCATACTAGCATCTACCAACTACCAACAAAATAAATGAATTAAATCTGTTAAAGTCGGTTCAAGTCTATTGCGCTGTTACGTCATATCATTCCATCTTTCTTTATGCAATGAACGTATGTACTAAATTGGTCCGTCAAATTGGAATCTTTGACATCGATTGATGTGAATGTCAAAATATCATAACGAAAATAACAGATTTAATTCATTTATTGATTTGTTGGTAGTTTGGGTTAGTTATTGGTAATAGAAATCGTTTTGAGATGCCCCACCGGTTCAGTGCGAAAGAGAAAGCTTTAATTTTAAAATTAGTGCATTATTTCACACGTGAAAAAGATGCGGGTAGGCCACTTTTACCCTGGAAAGCTGTGCACAATGTAAGTAATATTTGTTTTTATTTATTTGATAATACTAAAAAATGATATCTCTAGAAAAAAATTATTTTTGATGTGTAAACATCTTACGCGGCGATATGAGGACAAATCTCGGCAAATAAGACGGAAATGTGCAAACCAATTCTAGCCGCTAGGGCGGTATTATATACAATTTTGCCATTTAAAATCGTTTTAAATGGATTTTAGACGATAAAAAAGCAAATTAAACGAACCGTCAAAAGTATTATTTTTTAATTATTATATTCGCAGTGTATTTGGATCCATAGCACAGCTTATTTTTAATCGACGGTTGAATTTAAAATGAATATTCGCTTCAAAATCCACGACAAATTCGTCCGAAGCCATGGCTATCGGCCTAAAAAAGTCTGAATTTTCAGATTTTTATACAGTTTTGCCATTTAAAATCGTTTTTAAACGGATTTTAGACGATAAAAAGCATATTATTATTTTAAATTAAACGAACTGTCAAAAATATTATTCAGATGCCGCTTAAAACAATATTGCCATAGCCCTCTTCTAAAATTTTAAAAAGTTGGTTTTTGACTTTCCCAAATCAAAGGATATCGGTGCACGATTACTAGGTAAATAAGCTGTTGTATGTATGTTGATAGTATTCCTGGTGGCATTATATTTTTGTGCATTGAATTAATCCACTCCGAAGCTGCCATAAGTAATAAGTATGTAAAATTGATAAAAACGGAACGTGATCTGGAATAGAAAACAGGTAAAGAGACATCTTTTGGCTAGTGTAAAAAATAACGTACGAGTCTATCTAAGACGTACGGATCTTTTCTTTTGACGTCAGAAATTCTGACGTAACAGCGCAATAGCCTTGAATGGACTTTAGTTTCGTTATGATATTTTTACATTGACGCCAATCGATGTCAAAGATTCCAATTTGACGGACCAATTTAGTACATACGTTCATTGCATAAAGAAAGATGGAATGATATGACGTAACAGCGCAATAGACTTGAACGGACTTTAAGTATTTATAATAATTCAGTTAAAAAAATCACTAAATAGTGGAAAATGTATGACGTTTGCCTTATCGTCGTCAACATCTTTATCAGATCTTCATTTATTCTTTCGTTGAATCCTAACTAAAGAAAAATTTTAATAATATCGCATTTCAAGGGAAAAATTAAATATTTTTTTCTTCAAACGTCAGTAAATCCGTCATTACTCGACTGTGTAGGCGGCCGTGAAGTTTCGTTTTTCCTCCGCCGGAGCTTTACTTTTGACTTTTCCGCCGGCGGAGGTAAAAGTGTTGTCATAGCAACATAGATATAATACAAACAGACAACAAAATAAGCGTCAACAACTCAAGATTTATTAAACTACAATTTGTATTTATCACCAAATTTGTGACTGCATTTCTAAAAATCACTAATTTAGGAACAAATTGGTTATTATTTAATCGAACTTACTCAATAACTGCTTATCAATACGGAATTAAAACGCAATCGGAGACGCAATCTTAAAAAAATAATTATTGTTGACAGTGTCCACTGACAGCTTTATGTTACATTTCTATAGCAACAACCTGTGCCTATTCACCGACACCGGTTTAAGCCGCGTTGCGAACCCACTTATCTTTAATAATAATTAGATATTATTACTATTAAAAAGAGATGTTTTTGCATTAATTTGATGAGATTTAAAGAAAAAACAGAATATTTTACTTGGAGGAAAAGTTACTTTTTATGGCTTGCTCTCTATTACCAGCCTCACTCCGTTCGGCTGTTAAACACGACCGCGCCATGAAAAGTATCACTTTTCCTGGTGGACTAAAAAATAAGCAATTTTTTAAATTCCACATTTCAAGAGGAAAATTTTATATTTTTTACTTATTGAGGCATTACTCGTTAAATTCTCAGAATATGTATAACAAAGTGTATGTATAAGTCCTGAGGTAAGCGGCGCATTGTAACAAGAGCGAAAACCCTGAAGTAAAAAAAACAAGATTGCTCTAAAAAAAAATAAACATTAAATTAAATCACACCCATCAATTTATTACGTTTTACAATTAATATAATAAAAGAGCTTGACCTGGGATTTATCTGTGTTAATTTATTTTATGAAATGCATAAAAAAGATTGTTAGAATTACTATTGTCAAGATCAATTTCCAGGTCTGGTATTATTTAATTTAGTTCCATTTTTTTTTTGTTTATAGTTCATATAAATTAAAACTTGTTTTTAAACAATTTTTTACTAAACTACGGGACATAATAATATGGATATTGTATTTTTTCAAACATTTATTACGTCATGTTTTGAACGAAAAAAAATATCGAGATGCGGTTTGAATTATGTTGTTGAAAATTTTATTGGGGCAAAGATACTTTATCGGAAATATTTAATTTTGGTAGGAACTGTATTATACAGGGGTTGGAATAAGGCACTGCAAAAAATTCGAAAATTCAATGGGACCGAGAATTTTTATGGGTGAATCGAACTTTTTGTTTTATGCATCAGTTTAATTGCCTAGTTAATTAGAAAAAACAGGTTTATCAAATTTTTGACATCTGTCATGTTCTTCGAGATACGCGTGTTCTTTTTTTTTAATTTGGCCAATTAATTTATTACATGACGAGGCAACTTAACATTGGTTGCCTTGATTATATTTCTATTGATGTCTTATAATCACTACACCATTTTATGTAGGAATTTATTACAGCAAAAAAATATTTGTTGTTTTCCGAAACTTTGTGATATTCATACTTTTCAAAACAACGAAGAATTTTCTTCTTCAGGTGTAATAAATTTCTACACAGAATGATTATTTTTTAGTTAAGTGCTTATTGGTAAACTTATTTCATGAAAAAAAGTCCGTATAAACATGGGTCTGGAAATGCATTGTTTTTTAGATACTGGGTGTTGTTTTGTTATTAATATCTCCGCCCTGGCCCATTACTCAGATATTTTTAGCCTTTTTTGGACACTAATTTAAGACAAGCGACAGCAATTTTTTTTAAATATTTTTTGGAATGTGAAAGAAAAAAATACTTGCTTATTTCAAGAGCCAGGAACATGTAATAAAAAGGTTTTTTTTTCTCGAAAGCGAGGTCAGATAGGAACAAAATTATAGCGGCATAAAACTGGGGATTAATCAAGAACTTTATCGAAACTTATAATAGTGGACATACTACCTCGGGCCGCTTTATACGGGTGTCTTAAATTTGAGATATGACGTCATCGACTACTTTTTAAATGAAATCCCTTTTTTATTATTCTTTTAAAGGGCATAATAAAGCTTCAGTTCGGCACATAGTAATCGACGTGTGCTAGCATAGTTTAGTTATCGAAAAAAAAATATCTCTCTACTATTTTTAGTTGCTTCATTTAATAAAAGTTACCAAAAAAGGTAGTGGCGTACATTTCTCGAACAAAAATAATTGGAAAGATGCCCCCGGGGCATAATAAATTTAATAATTTTATTCTAGTTATGGCTAAAATAGACTTTTATCACCAAAAATAGACCTGCCAATTTCAAAAAAGTCCTTTTAAAAATATTTATAATATTTATAAAAGACCGATATTTTAACACCCCATGTTTAGATGAACTTTCTTTCATGAAATTACTTTGGGAATGCGCCCTTAAATTTAATAAGTTGAGAGTGAAAGCTGTGTGCATGTACGAAATATACTAAATGAAACACTCTTTGTATTCCATACATAAAATTTTAATCCAAAAGGACCTCTAAATTAGCCTAACAGAACGCTTTCGGCTGGTGCCATCATCAGCGTTACCTGGAAAGTGAGTAAAAGAACCACCCAGTAGTGGAGAACAGTGAATGCTGTCGAATTTTGGGTTAAGAAATTAAAATTTGTAATCGGCATTATGTACATTATGGCATGAATAAAATTGTGTTTTGAGTTTTAAATTTGAATTTTGAATTCTGAATTTGTTAAGATATAAAAGATGTTAATTAAAAATTGTAAATTAAGCCTGATGAGCTTTTGTGTTTTTTTTTGTTATTCAATTTTTAGTTGCTCGTCATTATCGTTTTCACAATTTGCCTTGTGAGCTGTTAGAAAACTGGTTACAAATTGGATCGAAAAGCATTTTCGAAACATATCTACACTGGGATTTATACTCCATCCACCATGTTGCCTAATAGTTGAAAAGAAATTTTCCAGGAAGTCCTGATTTAATCTGTTAGTTAAAAGAAAAAACGATTTTTTTTTTGGATTTCTCCGCTTCAAATAAGGCATGTATTGCATTGATGGTTTGAATCATACCATCAAAACAAGGCGGCCTTTCTGCCTTTGAGTTGTTTAATTTTGAAAAATATCTAAGTCTTTTTTAAAAGTTTGGAATATTAGGGTATTTTTGTCTGACAAAGCACAACCGTAAGGATTTTTTGAATAGACCCTTTTACTATTTAAAGAATCAAATAAATGAATCATATATTCCATAAATTAGCAGTATGAATTCCATCCACATGGATTCGTCCGTTTTTGACACATGTTTTTACCGCTGCGGCAACAGTATGGGACAGAACCTGTAAGGCTAATTTAAAAGAAATTTTTTCGAAACCATTTGGGTTAATATGTTTCTGAGAAAGCTTTGGCATGGCTCGTGCCGTATTCGAAGACTGATCTATTGCAAACACCCTTTTAATATGATCAAAACTTATAATGTTCTCGAACAAGGTAAAACTATTCTGTAGCAAGTTATACCGGATATTTTTGAATAAATGAGGTACATCAAATAACCCAAAAATGTTGTGTTTCTCATAAAGAAAAAATGGCGTTTCAGCACTTATTCCTAACAAACTAAAAGCTTTTCTATAGTTTGAATCCTGATCACAAACGATTGCCTTCGGAAGAAATACAACAGCATTTAAATTATCGAGGGCGTACAAGATTGAAGATTTAAATTTTTCGCCTTTTACCGAGGTCCCGGAAACAAAATACGCCAAAGGCAATTTCCATGATATAGGCCTCGAATAGAAAAAACTAAAACTTGTTTAGCATGTTTCGGAAGACGTCCTAAAGAACCAAGATCCTCGGAACCCTCAATAATTTAAATTTTTTTAGAATATTCTAAATCTTTTTTAATCGAGATTTCGGCAAAAGCCAAAATACATTTCCGTTCTTCACTAGACATGGTAGAATATTTTTTTTGAAGGTGATTTAAGACAGTTTTAAAGATGCATTCTCCAATCCAACTTCTTATACTAGAAACACTGGGGAGAATTAAACCTTGCCGCTTTAAAAAGCGGTAGGCTGAGGGAGATTTATAATAAAACGAAATCTTTCTCCCGCGCCTTTTACCGCGAAACTGTATCCCCACAAAACTCTGCTGCTAGTGACAACCAAGCCATTGCGATAATGAGTCCAATGAGGGTACATTGACCTTTTGTCTTTTAATTTTCGTGTTTAATCTGATGTTTTTTGTCTTAATTCTGCAAGCTTGCCTCATTTAATTTGCCTTTTTAAAAAACTTTTTTTTGGCTATCAGTGGTATTTATTTTTTGAGCTGGTCCTTTAAATCGTTTTGGCGTAGAAGGTGCGAAGGAGTTTAATTGATTGCTGTTTTAAAAATCCGTTTCCAAAAAATGCCTTTCGCATACATAATTGCGGTAGATTTCCTCCTTTGGTAAACCAAGTAACTTCTGATTTCATATAATATAAAGTTATTTATACAGAGTGGTTCCTTAATGACAGGCTAATATTTAAGGAGGTGATTATTGGACCCATTTTAAGAAAAAACTTCATATGAACATTATGCCCTAAACGTCTTAACTTTTGAGATATATAGAGGTCAACTTTAAAAAAATAATAATTATTAGACACTTTTGGATTTCTCCTGCGTCGAATTGCTACTAAAAGTCACAGGAGAAATCCAGAGTTATATCATCAGTAGCCTGTGGAAGTTTCTGGAAAAACTATTATTAGACAAGCAGTGGTACGCCACTGACATTTCTTAAAATAAAAAATATATTTATTTTTGAAATCCTTATTTCTTAAGGAAAATATTTGATCACTTGATTTTTTTTTAGTCCGACACACGGTTTTCCTCTAAAAAAATAAAATCTATTCTCTACAGTGTGATATTGTCATTAACGTAATTGTTATGACCATGCAAAGAAACGATTATTGAATTTTCTTTAAGCGAAACCCTTGCATCGGACTTAAAAACACCAACCGATCAAATTTGTTTAGAAATGTATGCGAATTTCAAAAATTATTTTTATTTTAAGATAAAGGTGCGTATCATTTTTTTCCTCAAAAATATTCAATGCAAAGCTGGTACGGACGCCACTGGAAAAAACTGTCTGTACAGGGTTATCCAACAAGAACTGGACAAGGCGATTTTTTTACATTCCCTGAATTTTTTAAAAAAGCTGAAATAGCCATCATATGTAACTTTCTCCCGCGAATTAAGATAAGTTCATGCAAAAAACAACTGAACATCACATAAAAGTTTTTTGCTGAACATATCCGAATTCGCGGGAGAAAATTACATATGATGGCTATTTCAGTTTTTTTTTTATAAAAGTACAGGGTGGCTCGAATTCGTGTCTATGTATGGGGAACTCGAAAACCGTAAGAGATACAGTGTCGGTTAAATTAAGGCAAAATTGCGCATTTAGGTGCCTAGCAATATGCTGTTTAGAAAGTTAAAAAATTCGTAGTATTTCCGGAGATATCCGGAAAAAACCGAAAATTTGAAAATTCGTTTTATTTTTTTCCTGGGCTTATTTAAAAACGGATTTCAAATTGAATTGCACCTTTGTATTGCTACTTTTTCCGCTCTATCTAATGATTGTATCCAGTTTGAAATCAGACGTTTCGTCTTCAAGGGATCATCATCAACTTTCTTTTTTTAAATACGAACATTAATTTTTTTTATCGTTTTTCAGATGGTATTAGCGTTATTAATATGACTATATGTTTTTATTTTTATTTTTTTAATATTTTTTTTATTTTTATTATTATTTTTTTAATTATATATTTTGCTTTGACGGAATTTTAAATAATTTTAGGTAGGTACTTGTGAAATTTTTATATTCTATAAAAATATTTCATTTTGTTTCTTGTATTAAGTGAAAAATTGGAGCGTATTAAAAATAAAAAATAGTAAAATTATTTCTTACGAGAATATGGCCATGAACTCAAACAAGTTGCTTACTGCAAAGATAAAATATTCCCAACTTTTAACCAATTAAAAAACTTATTTAATAGAGAATATCAACAATTTATAATCATACTACGTGACACTATAGCAACTTTGATGGAAAAACACCTATTGGAATTTTGCTTATAAATAAAACGCATTAAGCAACTTGTTTGAGTAATAGTTCAAGGCCATATTCTCATAAAAAATTATTTTAGTATTTTTAATTTTTAATACGGGCTCTAATTTTCCACTTAATGCAAAAACAAATAAAATATTTTTATAGAATATGAAAATTTCAAAAGCACCTACCTTAAATTATTTAAAATCACGCAAAGGCAAAATATATAAAATAAAAATAATAAAAAAATTATAAAAATAAAAAAAAATAAAAAAAAAATAAAAACACATACACATATTAATAACGCCAATACCACCTGAAAAACGTAAAAAAAAATTAAAGTTCGTATTTAAAAAAAGAAAGTTGATGATGATCCCTAGCAGACGAAACGTTGGATTTCAAACTGGATATCATCATTGGATAGAGCGAAAAAAGTGGCAATGCAAAAGTGCAATTAGATTTGAAATCCGTTTTTAAATAAGCCCAGGAAAAAAATAAAACGATTTTTCAAAATTTCGGTTTTTTCCGGATATCTCCGTAAATACTCGGAATTTTAAAACTTTCTAAACGGCATCTTGTTAGGCACTTAAATGCGCAATTTTGCCTTAATTTGACCGACACTGTATCTCTTACCGTTTTCGAGTTCCCCATACATAGACACGAATTCGAGCCACCCTGTACAGGGAAAGTCAAAAAATCGCCTTGTCTAGTCCTCGCTGGATAACCCTGTACAACAAAAAATACATCTTGATGCCTAAAGGACGTGTACCCAATTTCATAAAGATATCTAGAATAGTATCGCACTTATTAGGTATATAAAAAAAAAATGTTTACCTCCTTTTTTTATCTAAAAGTTAAGTTGTTTGGGCATACATTCATAAGGGGTTTTTTCTTAAAATGTGTCCAAGAATCAACCTTTTAAATATTAGCATGTCATTAACGAACACCCTATATAGTAATGGGCAGTGGCGGCTCGTAGGTATATAGTGCGAGTCTCTAACTTTGCAATAAATTGAGTAAAGGAGAGATATTTTTTTTTCGATAACTAAACTATGCTAGCACACGTACTATGTGCCGAACTGAAACTTTATTATGCCCTTTAAAATAATAATAAAAAAGGTATTACATTTAAAAAATAGTCGATGACGTCATATCTCAAATTTGAGACACCCGTATAAAGCGGCCCGAGGTAGTATGTCCACTATTATAGGTTTCGATAAAGTTCTTGATTAATCCCCAGTTTTATTCCTTCAGATTAACGTCAAGGTTCATTGAAAGTTTTATTCTTACCACTATTTAAAATCCATTTTTTGCAAAGTTCGTCGTTCTTTAGGGGAATTCGAAATAATTATTATCGCAGTTATAAAAACAACAGGTGATGCCTGACATGTTGAAAACAATAATAATATCAAAATATTATAGTCAAAAATATGAGAATAAAAATTAATGTCGTATGAATTGTGAGAGCTCCGCAAACACTTGATCCTGCCATAAACCCATAAACCTGACTACACAAGAACAGTGCTGCCAATTGTATTTTCTATACTGCTCACAAAATATAATCCTGATTACTCACAAATTACTCACAATCCCTTAAATGCCCGATTACTTGAAATTACTGACAATTTCAATACTAAAATGTCTATTTTTTAAGAAAAAAGATGTATAATACTCCGCTTTGTTTAATTGGTTTGGTGAACTGAGTGACGAAGTGACCCACGCGCCTAATGTCAACATTAATGCATGACGTCATAACCAGTAAGGCAAACAAAATTAATATAAAATAAAAATCGTACAATTTACTCCTGAAATTACGATGCGGTGCTAGCTAAAGTCGTCACCTGAGCTGAGAAAGAACAAAGAAAACCGGCCTTTAGGGAGTTCACAAAGATAAGGTATAAAACTTGGTAGATCCCCGAAAAAAATTCCGAAATTCCGTACAGTCTCGTATAAAGGTACTGTAAAATTCCGCGACCTTTGCGCCCTCTATTAGTATTAGCGCCAACAACCAAAGCTGCCCGGCAGGAACCTCTATCCGGCGCAAAAACTAGCACCCTCTATTTGCCAACAACAACACTAACAACCGGAAATAACAATTATTAACTAAGAATGACGGAAGGCGAAATACTTTTTAATATTTTCCATCTGACGAAGTAAAAATATTGAAAAAAAAATACTAGTCGATTACTCACATTTTACTCACAAAATGGCATTACTCACAATTTCGCTCACACGATTTGAATTTACTCACAATTGTGAGTAATTACTCACAAATTGGCAGCCCTGCACAAGAATATTATTTATTCTTGTGCTAACTAGTTGCTGCAATTGCGATTATTGGCAAAATTTAGCTACGCGCGCCGTGCAGGGCGCTGCACGGTTTTTGCAGGAGGATCGAGCAAGTACGTAGGTCTTACCTTAGTTCATATACATCGCGCCGGACCAGTTTTTGATGAACATTCGCAAGATGAAAGAGAGCGTTTTTATACGTTTTTACGAAATAAGGGTGATAATTGTATTGCTGAATATTAGTTATTTAATGTTTTTGGTGTTCCGGGGTCAGATTTGATAGGTATCTACCTAGGTACCTATACATTATTTTAGATTTCGTATATTGTAATATAGTAGTAGCATAAACCTAACTACGCCGAATAGTTAGGTTTGTGGTAGTAGGTACAAGATTTAATATAATTATATTATAGGACATGTTAAGTTCCTAGAAACTGTAAATAAAAAAACTCCGGTCCTGCAACATTTAAAATCATAGGTAAATAACCGAATAAAATAGAAGCCTCTTTTCATATTTCATTACATAATCAATTTTAAGTACATTTAAATTTGGCAACAGCGCGAGCGACCCGAGTTCTGAAAGGCGTTTGGCCGTTGTTTGGCAAGCGACGAAATACGATAGAATTTAATCCGTAATAATGGTGGCGCCATCTCTCGATACAATAGTAGCATTTTTCTATTGCTTATGCCCACTGAGCGTCTATTCGAAGTAGTTAGGTTTATGATGACACCACCATCACAGCTTACCAAACAATCTACCATCTTGTGGCTAGGAACAGATAAAGTGACCTTGGAAGAGACGATTGGTCGAGATATTCTCAAAGTAAAGCAGTGGTTCGACTGCAATAAATTAACTTTTATAATGTCTCCAAAACAAACATAATCTCCTTTAAGTGTTCGGTCACAAACATAAATCTAAACGATGAACCACATATTATTAGTGTTCCAAGTTTTTGGGTTTATTTATAGACTCTAAACTGAAATTTGAAGAACATATCGATAACTTGCGGAAAAAACTGGCCTCAGCATGTTATGCGTTGAGGATGGTTCGTGATAAATTGGGCCATGACATTGCAAGGGATGTATACTTTGCACTTGTGGAGTCGCATCTCAGATACGGTCTTCAGTTCTGGGGGTTTGCCAGTGGTCGTCTTATAAATTTAAAGTGACCAGACGTCCTGCATTGAGCGGGACAGTCAAGCATTCATAGACTCTGTCCAGCGCAGGCAAGCGTCCTGCAAAATGTCCTGCAATTCTCTTTTGTGGTATGCGTATGCACAAAATGACTACATAATTAGCTAATTATTGTTTATACTCTTTATTCTTTATACTATACTATTTTAATGAAAAAATTAGAATCTTAAATATCACCTCATCATTACTATTTTTGCCCATTCCTAGATAGTGCGTCATACTCATACGTCAAATAATGTCGGCGCCGCCGTCGCGTCGGCGCGGTTTCTTCACTCTGTCGGAGTACTGGATAATGAATTCTGCTTGTTTCGCGCCAATAGTGAGAAACACAAATTGAAGCTCTATAATTTATGTCTAACAATATAATTTAGTTCATACTTGATATGGTTTGTTTCTTGTTTCAACAGTAAAGTTGGTAAGTAATTACCTAGAACTTTAATTTTGCTTGATTTTGACAAAGACATTTTTTTCTCTAATTTTAGTATCGGAGTAGCAGTAGCTAGTATAAAAGATATTTGAATAAAATCATGGCTTCTAAAAGAACATGTAAAGTAAGCGACGACTTATTGAAGGAGTTCCCCTTTTTAAAAAGAACTAAATTAGATACGCTTGTACAATGTTGTACATGCAATGCTGAATTTTGGATTGCCTACTGTGGAAAGCGCGACATTATCAGGCATAGCCAATCAGAAAAACATAAGCGGCATTTAATGGCAGCTGCATCATCATCAAGGGTTTCGAACTTTTTTAGACATGAGGAATTTGGACCTGAAGAGAGAAAATTGGCAATTTCCGAAGCTATATTTTCTTATCATACTTTGATGGATAATCAAAGTTTTCGGTCAATGGATTGCACAACTAAAATAATCCAGAATTTATTTGCAAAAAAATTTACTTGTCGCCGAACGAAGACAGAAGCAATAGTAAAAAATGTTCTTGCGCCATTTATTATGAGTGAAATTGACGAAAATTTAAATACCGCTAATTTTGTAACAATTTTTTCGGACGCATCTAACCACAAGAATTTAAAACTTTTTCCTACTTTAGTTAGATATTTTAATGAGTATTCTGGCGTTAATGTCAAAATTTTAGACTTTATTAATTTACCAGGCGAAACTTCCGAACTAATTTCAAACTCGATTTACGAAATATTAATAAAAAATAATATACATAATAAACTAATAGCGTATTGTGCTGATAATCCCAATACCAATTTTGGGGGATTATCGAGAAAAGCCGAGGGAAGGAATATTTTTAGTAACCTAAAATCCAAATTGGATAAAAATTTAATTGGTGTTGGATGTGTTGCACACATAATTCACAATTCCATACAGTCTGCCACTGATCTTCTTCCATTGGATATTGACAGTATAATCGTTAAATTATACTCTCATTTCTACATTTATACTGTAAGAACAGAAACATTAAAAGAATTTTGTTGTGAAGCTGAAGTAGAATACCAACAACTTCTAGGGTACAGTAAGACACGTTGGCTAGCCCTACTACCAGTCATTGAGCGTGTCTTAAAATTATTTCAGCCTTTAAAATCTTATTTTTTATCACTGGAAAAGTGTCCAGTTTTACTTAAATCTTTTTTTGAGGATCCTAAATCTGAACTCTGGCTTTTATTTCTTCAAAATCAAGCCAACTTATTTGCAGACTCAATTAAAAAAATTGAAGGCAAAAAAAAATATAGTGGAAATTTTTCAAGAAGTTCATAATTTATGCACCAAACTCAAAGAAAGAATTAAAGAAGTGTTCTTACCATTCTTGGTAAAAGCACTACTAAAAAAAATAAGCGATCAAGGGGACATAAATGAAACATGGTTTAAATCCCACGTAATTAATTTCTATACCAATTGCCTTACTTATTTAGAAAAATGGTCCAGTCATTTAGAAATTGGTGAACATTTTAAATGGATATCTCTTAATTGGAGCATCCAATGGACTGATATTGAGGTAAATCTGTAGAGTTTCTTTCTCTCCAATTTCATATAGAAATACCGGAGAACAACCTCTTTGACGAAGTATCATATTTAAAAACATATACATCAGAAGAGAAACTTGCTTCCTGGAAAAAGGAAAATGTCGAAGTACATTCAAAATGGGTGGAAGTTTTTGGACATTTTCGGCAAAATAATGTACCATATTCTGCTTTAAAAACTATGGTCGAATTTTGCTTTCTTTGCCAGGCACTAACGCTGTTACGGAAAGAGTTTTTTCGATAGTCAATAAAATATGGACTGAAGAAAAAACTGAACTGAGTGTAGAGTCATTAAAAAGTATGCTGTTTGTAAAGTGTAACTTTGAATGTTCTTGCGAAGAATTTTACAATAAAATTAAAAACAATGACACCATTTTAAAGCAAATACACTCTTCAGAAAAATATTTGTAATTAGCTTCGTCAGTTCAAGTTAAAAAATAATTTTTTTTATTATGTTCCTAAAATCAAACAATATTAAAAGTTTTTATTTGTCATTTTAAGTTAAATGTTTTGTGTAAACGTTGATATATTAGAATATAAACACTGTCTGTTTGAATGAAAGATTTTTTTTATTAACTTTTTTTTATCATTCTGACAATATGGCGAACCCACTCTCAAAAACTTCTTGGCTTCAGACAGCTCTGATTCATCTGATGTGGCGAACGTGCGATAAAAACCGAACATAGCCGAAAACTCGCCTCTCAGTAACCTGTTATTTTTTTACAAAATGGTGAAGGTGCTAAAACAACGCCACTCCACAAAAATGTTTAAACTTATTTTCACAATTATGTAATGTCCTGCATTGACGTTTTAGAATTATGGTCACTTTATATAAATTCATTTTTTACTTTGCAAAAACGGGCTGTTCGTCTTTTGTGTGGAGCCTGTTCTAGAGAGCACTGCCGGCCTTTGTTTATCCGCGAGGGGCTTCTTACATTGACTTGTATTTTTATTTTATTGACGGTGGGCATGGTCCACAAAAAATATATAGGTTCTATTAACAATAATGACGCCAGGATAACTAGGTTCAACAGCAATAATTTGAGTTTGTGCATTCCAAGAAGTGCATTGACAAATAATTCTATAATATACGAGGGGATAAAAATGTATAACTGCCTGCCTCTTGAGGTCAAGTGTCTCATCAATGATGACTTCTTTGCTAGACAGGTGAAGCAGCTTCTGCTCTTGAAGGCTTATTACTCTCTGGGGGAGTTTTATATGGATAGTTAGAGCTTATCAGTCATTTATTGGTACTTGTGCAAATTGTGTCTGTCTATGTCTTGG
>JAEQML010071666.1:0-16001 GCA_016904865.1 Pissodes strobi
TCCATCCACTTTATAATGTTTAGTTGGTCTTTTCTATTCATTAATTTCCATGCATATATTTTTTGCTTGCATGAGTTTATCATATCCGAATATTTTGTGTTAATTGCCAGTTTTAAATTTTGAATTTTTTCACTTCTCTTCGATGAAAAATCGGCAATGAGGCTAATATGGTTTGATGAAACACACGTTTCGACATTATCATTATTTGAATTCTCCATTTTAACTTCTATATCTAGAGCTTCACGGTCACATGATATATTATCAGCAGAGTTATCACTTTCAACTTCATGGTTGGATACAGCATCATTGTCAAGTAAGGCTATATTTTGTTCTAAATTAGGAGATGATTCAATAATATCTTGTAATTGCTGGAGCGGTCCCTCAATATTTAATGATGATACAGTTTGTGATGAAGTTATTGCATTAAAGTTAGTACTTGTACTGGGCCCATAATAATTAGTCTCGGTAGTATTTACTCTGCTTGAATGAGAAGATAATCTATTTATTTTATTGGTAAAAGCCCTGTGTGATTGTATTATACGCCTTCTTACTAAAAATGCTGTTTTTACATCCCTAGCACATTTCAGACATGAGACTTGTGGGAGACTGTCATTGGGTTTGATCTAAAAATTATGTTAAGTTTTAAGATCTCTAAGGTTTTTTTATTCAAATTTTTGTGGCGATGCTTCAGATATTAACAAATTACAAACGATTGCTATTTATAATATTAGGGTGTCCGGATTATGGTTCAGTAATGAAAAAATAACTGCAATTAAATAGTACAAATAGCGCCACATACAAAATATTTGAACAATATTGTATATTACAGTAACTATACAGACCTGAACACATAGATCAGGATAGACATAATAGAGGCTAGAAAGCAAAATAACTACTTGGGTTTAACTTTTTATAATATAACTGAGTTGGCGTTATTACCTTGAAAATAGGTATAGAAAATAAAATAATACCCTCAGAAGTACTCATAGTAGGTGCGGTATATATAGATATTGGCAATGCATAAATAAGTCTGCAACGCATATTTGCTATCGAATTTTCGATATTTATCAGCAGTATAACACTCTTTGTATAAAAGCTTTAATATACAGTGCAGAACGTCTTCAGATGTAGTTTGCAAACAAATGGCCATCTTAAAATTGTCTGACATGTTAAAGAAGAAACAAACTAAATTTAAGTTTAAAAGTGTTATTAATTCACAAAAATACAATATAAGTACTCATCCTTTTGTTAGACAAATACATAATGGTATAAAGAATCGAAATAATGTTTTCTTAATAATGTAAAAATCATCATGTAAATATTGTAAATAATCACATAAACCGATATACTTAGTGTGTGCCACTTTTCATAGCCCTGTATCTAAGTTATTAGTAATGGATTTAATATTAAAATTTGGCAACATTTATTGATGATGGTGAGATACCACTTTCTCCATATTACTCCAAGAAAGTGTTTCTTCCAGGAAACAACCCAATATTTTGACTGAGGGACTATCCCTTAAGATAGATGCTGTTATTAAAAATTATAACTAATGGAGGAGGTGTATACCCTAAACACTGTTGCAAAATTAAACACCTACCAATTGTGTTTATACAATTTTGCTATAAGATCAATAAGTAAATCAAATCAAATCAAAAAGTATTTTATTATCGAAGAAATCAAATTTCTGTTGACAAAGCATGTTAAATAGTATAAACAAATTGGGAACTTAGGGCTAATTAAAGTTACACGTCATAAACAGGAAAGTATAAGTCAACAAAGTAAAGTTACATATGTAAAACAAATAAACACACAATCAGATCAGGTCACAGATCAGAAACAAAATTTTTCATTTAAAATGCTCCACTGTCTATTCATCATTTCAAATTAAAATTACACTATTGTATTGTGCACCACATAACATTGATTTAAAATTAGGTTAAAAAATAATAAAATCTTATCTAAAAACCCTACAGGAAACAATAAATATAATACTGTTTTAAACACTTTTTCTAATAACTAAAAAGTAAGACTCAAGTCAATAATTAGGTTAAAATTGCACAAACATACATAAATAAAAGAAGAAAACAAAAGTTACACAGTAAAAGAAATTAAAAACTATTCTAAGGCAATTATCACAAAACGCATCCCGATAGAATTCCTTCATGTTGTAATACGCATTTCTCGAAAAGTCCTTAACCAGTTAACAGTTCTTAAATCTGCCGGAAAGTGATTATATAATTTCCGACCTTCATAAATTAGCGACTTTTTGACAAGGGTGGTTCTTGGAAGTGGCAGGGACGAACTTAGGGCCTAATGGGTATTATGCAGGGCAGGGGGGCCTTGAAGTTCAACACGATTTTTAAAAATGAGTGTTGCTGTCTCCAATGTAAAAATAGATGTCAGAGTTAGAATTCTCTGAGCCACGAAGTGCGCTCTACAGGTTTCTCTTCGATTTACGTTTACTATAGATCGTACTGCCTTTTTTTGGAGGATAAAGATGATACTTAAGAGACCCAGGCCAGCGTTACCCCAGAATGGTATACCATATCGAAGGTACGACTCAAACAGAGGGAAATAGACAGACCGCGCCAGCTGGTAGCCCAGCTTATATCTAACCAGCTTCATAGCAAAACAACCCGACAATAGCTTTCTACGGAGAGTCACTATGTGGTCTTCAAAACGTAGCTCGTTATCTATTTGTATTCCCAGGAATTTAGTGATAAGTGTGCTGGGTAGGAGGTCCCCATCCAACAGCAAACCTGCTATTCACACTTAAACCCAACGATGTGGTTTTACTTAGGTTTAGGCAGATGCGGTTCGAGTTAAACCATTCTTTGATGAGCTTTAAGTCCGTTGTTATTGTGTCCATTAGCCCGAAACCCTCCCTATTCTGCTACAGTATGGAAGTGTCGTCAGCAAAAAGTGTGAAGTCACCAGAGATATTCAGGTTAACAAGGTCATTGATGTAGACCAAAAATAATATAGGTCCCAAAACCGAGCTCTATGGAGCCCTTAAAGTAGAAGATCGCATCCCAGAGTGTACAACAGAGTGGTACCGGGCCTTGAGGTAAGATGAAAACCAAGAATGAGCCACGCCACGGAACCCATACCTCTCGAGCTTCGACAGAAGTATTCCATGATCCACACAATCAAATGCCTTGACAGATCACAGAACACCGCTGCCGATATGTCACTCCGAAATAGGTAGACCCTCTCAAGTAAACTGTAGATGGCATCATGAGTACCTTTAGATGTCTGAAACCCAAATGGTCTGAAGGTAGTTCCACATCCTCCTTTTAACGAGTTTCCCAATGAGCTTGGACAGAGTAAGAAGTAAGGAGATAGGTCTGTACTTGGAGGGGTTCCCAGAGTCACCACCCTTACAAACATTGACCACCAATGAACTTTTTAAACATGCTGGAAAGACACCACACAACCAAGATTCATTGATAGAAGCTGAAAGAGTCTCAAGAGCACCATCAGGCAGCCGCAGGAGGACCTCAGCAGATATTTTATCCTCACCACTACCCTTTCTGTTCAACTCAGAAATGGTCTCCACCACTTCCCGTCTGTCCGTTTCGAAGAAACCAAAAGAGCCAGTGTGAGGTACATCTCTAAGGTAATACAGAGGATCAGTGCTAGATATGAGATTTTGAGTTAAATTGTTTGCTACACTGCAATAAAATTTATTTGGGTACCCCGGACCAATCTCAGGGCTGTAATGTGTAGAGAGATTGCGAAAGTCAGTAATAATTGACCAACTTTCCCTCTGTTTATTTTTCGCCATTGAGAGTCTATTGGTGTAGTATACATTTTAAGCAGACTCAAGGAGTTTTCCATAGATGTTACAGTGTTTATTACAATAATTTATAAGGCTCTGGTCAGTACTGAATTTTCTTAGATAATGCAGTGATCGAAGGTTTTTTCCTCAAATCTTAAGCCCGTTAGTCAACCAGGTTTTTTGCCTTATACTCTTTTTTATCAACTGCAGAGGAAATGGTTGATTGAATAAATTAACTAAATTATTATAAAAACTGGCAATTGGATCTACAGTATCCAGGTTCTGTCAGTCTATATGAAGGCATACAGAATGGAATTTGTCAAAATTCACCATACTGAAAATTCTACCTAAAATACGCCTCGGAACTTTGCAGTCTATAATGATAAAACTGAGCAAGATACCTTGTCATAATTTGAACAAAAATAATCGATTAAAGTAAAGTCAACATGCATATATAAACCATAACTAATAAATAGGTTGGCAAGCAGGATAGTGTTAACCGAACCTTTATCATTAAAATTGATGTTAAAATCTCCTGCCAAAATTTTTGATAAGAATGGAACATTTGATAAGACTAAATCTAGACGCTGAAGGAATTCCCTAATTGATCCCAAAGGTGAACGGTATACACATATAACATATAAATTGTGCTTGTTTCTAGAACACATAGACAATTCAAAGGTCTTCTCTTCTATTAAGTAATTTAACTTGTTAATTGCTATGCAACAGTCACTGAGGAAAGAAGACTTTTTTAATAACATAAGTGTGCTTCCATGGAGAAAACTTTCTCTACACATAACATATATTGGCCTATATTCAGGCACACAAAAACATTCATCTGGCTTAAGCCAGTGTTCGGTTATTAAAACTATTTCAGGATGTCCAATGATTTCCAAAAGTACATACAAACTATCACATGTGTTTCTTAAGCATTGAATATTTAATAGAAGTAATGAAATTTTTCAGTTTTAGTTATCCGAATTTGTAACAATTATTAAAGCCTCCTCTTGAGGTGGCGTAGCTATAAAAAAATACTGTTAAGTTCACTTGAATCATTATTTTCAGGATTGACAATCAATAAATAATTACTTATACTATTCTCTTCTTCAATTTGTTGTTCATTTAAATTATTTGATAGGTGCTGGTGAGTATTGATTTTCATCAACAAAGCATCAAAATCGTCTAGAGAAGATATGATATAAACAGCGTCGGTGTACATATTTAAGAAAAACTACCGCACAGGAACAACACTTTAGTATAAGTATAATAAAGACTAAAAACCTAGAATACTTCCCTGATATTTCAAAAGTTACGGTTGCGTTCGTAGAAGAAACATTTTTGAAAAATCTTTCAAACTGACACTATTTGCTAGACATAAAGAAATTCAACTAATGCCACTGCTCTTTGCTCGGTTAGTAATAGTGGATAGTTATATTATCAAAAACATGTGGTAAATCAAAAAGTAGTCCAGCACTTCAAGCTGCTTTTCAAGACTTTGCAGAATTCGTTGTTAAAAGGAGAGAACCGCACCTTGAGTTAGTTTGGCTTACAACAATAATTATTCTCTGACAAGATGATAGACTATGGCAATGATACATTTTTTATATTTCTAAATACATGTTTGATAATATAAATATATGTTTTGAAACAAACAAATCTTATTAATTTTTGCCCAGTTTTCCTCAACACAGAACCCCATATTAACATAAGAATAAGACACAACATAAGCTTGACATAAGAAGTTTACCAACTATTAACTTCTTATGCTATGTGCTTATGTTCGACTAATGAAAACACAGGATTATAATTGTATTTAGGTACCTTCTGAGAGAATGACATATGGGATATTCAATATAGTTTGGTGTTTTGGTTTTTTGTATGCTTTTTCTTTTTGAGAATGGTAAGAATTTATAAATTAATATACATAAGACTCTATAATATACATCTTTGAAAAACTTAAACAAAAATTATGAAATTTGTAAGGCTAGTATTTTTACTTTACAGCTCAGGTGCAACATAACATAAGCCCATTTATAAATCGACCATTTATTGTAATGTGCTTATGCTATGCTATGTCTATGATATGCTTATGTTATGTAAATCTATCAATCCAGCTTTATGCTTATGTTATGTCAATCTATAAATCCAGCTTAACACAGAGGGGCCTAATTTTAGATCTGTGTATATCTAAGCCATATATTATAGGAGCGATTAAGCATTGTGGTCAACATCGCGTGTGATTGGTCATTTGGGCAGCCTTATTTGTATCAAGGGAATACTGAGTACTGTTAACTTCAATCTAGCTACTCTGGTCACGACGACGTAGATATTGGCTGCTTAAATCCAGTTGAATTTTCTAGCCTTATGTATATCTTCTCACTTAGGCATATCTCTCACAAAATTACACAATCTTTTTCCACCAAAAAAGAGTGGCCCTGATGGAATTCACCCAGTTTTATTAAAGAACTGCAATTTATCCTTGGGTACCATTGTGTACATTATTCCAGAGATCTTTTAGCAGCTGGGTTTTTCCAGACGTCTGGAAATATTCAAATTTGATTCCAATATTTAAAACTGGTGATAAAAGTGAGATTGAAAATTATTGTGGAATCTCTCTGCTCTCTATAATACCCAAAATATGTGAATAAAAGTGATGAACTTCTTAATGCATATAAACTTTACATAATAGCCGAACAACATGGTTTTTATAGAGGCCGTTCAAAATCAACTAACTTGGCTGTACGTTGTATATCACAATTTTCTGGTCTCCTCAGTGGGAGCCGGAAACCAGGTCGATGTTGTCTATACCGACTTGTCAAAGGAATTTGATAGTGTTTGTCATCAACTGCTCTTAAGAAAGGTTTTTGATATTGGTGTCCGCGGCATTGATCTGGGGTGGATAAAATCATACTTAACTCTACAAACCCAACCTCTTACTGTATGTGGGGCAATTTTTAATGAAGTGTTAGTAAGTTAGTAACATCGGGTGTCCCTCAAGGTTCGCATATTGGTCCTATCTTGTTTATACTTTTTATAAACGATGTTGTGCGTTGCTTCCAGAATTTCTATATGCAAACGACTTAAAATTGTATTCTGTTGTCGTCCCTGGTAGGAAACATTTACAATTAGACCTCGATAATCGTACGCTGTTGTAATAATAATTATTTAAAGAATAATGTAAGCAAATGTAAGGTTTTGCGATTTTTGAAGTGTAATGATCCACAGAATGAATTGTATATTATAAACAATGCAAGCTACGAATCAATCAATCAATCAATCAAAATATACTTTATTGTCGGAAAACAAGTTTCATTGACAAAGCATGATATTAAGTAACATAGGTACATAGGCACGATTATTACATAAAACATAGAGTTATAAAACGTAAGGTTGCCAACTAACTAAAACAAAATAAACTAGCAATGAAACAAACACAACTAAAAAGAATCATTCAAAAATTCATTAATATTATAGTAGGCTTTTCCATATAAAAATGTTTTAAGCTCTAGACTAATTTTTTTAAAATTAGCCAATTGTCTTAAGTTAACAGGCAGATGATTAAAAATTTGTTTACTTCTATAAATAATCGAATTCTGTGTCAATGCAGTCCTGGGTATAGGGAGCTGAATTTTAAGTTGTTGCCTAGTTAGGTAAATTCTTGGATATTCTAACTCATCGTAATGTTTTTTGTGCATAAGGCATGCAGTTTCTAAGATAAATATACTGTACACTGTGAGTATTTTATGCTTTACGAATAGTGGCTTGCAATGCTCCCAATATCCAACCTAACACATATAACGAACTGCTCTCTTCTGAATAATAAAAACAGAATTAAACAATTACCCCAAAATGCAATGCCATATCTAATATGAGATTCAACCAACGAGAAATAAACCAACTTAGCAGTATTTAAACCAAGTTCATTGGACGCTATTCTTACAGCATAGCAACTACTTGCCAATCGTTTGTTTAAATTTGTTACGTGTTCATTAAATTTAAGTTGAGTATCCACATGAATACCAAAAAACTTACAGCTTGTCCTGTTTTCAATTGCCTGTGTATATTATATATAACAAATCATCAAAAAGAAATTTAAATGTCAATATGTTGGTTTTCTTAGAGTTAAAGCAAAGCAAGTTAGAGTCACACCAGCTCTTCACAAGTTTTAGATCTTCAGAAATAATCGCTTTTAAATCTTCAATATTTTTTCCCTTCCAGGAGAAAGTGTTATCATCATCAAATGATGTTAATTTGCCCCTAATGGGGAGGTTATTAATATCATTTAAATAAAGTAAAAACAATATTGGGTCCAACACAGACCCCTGTGGAACACCATTGGTCACAGCTAAATTTGATGACTGAATATTACCTATTTTAACAAATTGTTCTCTAACTGTGAAATAAGACTCAAACCATGAGTATGAGACTCCTCCAAAGCCATAGATTTCTAGCTTTTTAAGCATTACCTATTATATGATTTACACAATCAAAGGTTTTAGAGAAGTCACAAAACACAATGGCAACAAGCTTGCTTTCATTCAGACTGATAAACACCCGCTCCAAAAGATCAAACATGGCATCATGGGTGTCCTTAAAGGGTTGGATTCCAAATTGAGTGTCACTTATTATGTTGTGCTTTGAAAAATATTTTAACATTCTTTTCTTAACTAACTTTTCAACTATTTTTGACAACGTCGAGAGAAGTGATATTGGCCGATAATTACATGAGTTGTCTAATTCACCCCCTTTATAAAGAGGCATAACCATAGCTTTTTTCAGGCAGTCTGGAAACACTCCTGTTAAAAATTAAACATTAATACACTCAGACAAGACATACAATGCATTATCAGGCAAATTCTTAAGCAAATTCACTGACACACAATCGTGCCCGCTGGATTTATTGTTCCCTTGATTGTTCCTAATTTTTATAAAGATTTCGTTAAGTTCAAATATATTTGTAGTTTTCAGTAAAAATGTGTTATTAATTGTGACATCTGATAAATAAGAACAAGGATCTACATTACTTTTTAAGTTTTGTTGTAATGTTTCAGCAACAGTACAGTAATAGTTGTTAAGAATATTGGGATCTAATTTAACCTTGGATCAAAAAACTGAGTTTTTACCAGTTAACTGATTAATTATTTTCCAGTTTTCTTTACTTGCATTTTTCGCTGATTTTATTCTATTTTGGTAAAACCTTTCCTTAGCTGCTTTTAAAACTTTTTTTGTAAATATTTCTATAACTGCAGAAATAACTTATAAACCGAGGACAATCAGTAAATTTACGAACACTTTGTAATGATCGCATGTTTTTTGAAGAATCCTTAATAGCGGGCGTAATCCAAAGTTTACTTTTCTTTTGCTTAATTTTTTGTAATGGAAAAGATTTAAAAAACGCATCAGTTACAAACTTTTGAAATTCGTTTAGTGGTGATTGACAGTTTAAGGCTGCTGTCCAATTTAATTCTTTACATGTATTTTGAAATTTTTTGTAATTGCTATTACTCTACCAACTTTATATTTTGGTGGTTTACTTACCGTTAGCTGAAATCTCGCCAAAACGGCCTCGTGATCCGAAAGGCTTAAACGAATTACACTACAGCCAACAAGCATTTGCTTTCGGGCAAAATTTGAACACAGATAATCAATCCTGGTCTGAGAATGAGCAGTTATTCTAGTAGCTTCGTTAACATACATCTCCAGGTCAAATGATAAAAATAAGTTAGACAAAATTTTCTTTGCTTCTGATTCATCATCATCAAAATTTATATTAAGGTCTCCCCCCAGTATCAAATTTGCTTTGAGTGGCAGCTTTGATAATAGAATTTCAAGATTTTCAAAATATTGCTTTACATTTTAATAATAGGGGGGCCTGTATATACACAAAATATATAAATCATTCTTCTTGTTATATAACAAGGAAAATTCAAAAACATTCTCAACTATAAGATTATTAAATTCTATTATGGGGGTAACTTCAAAAGATTGTAAAAATGTCTCATTAATAAGTATAGCAGTGCCACCATGAGTTTTTGTATCTCTACAATAGAGAGACACCAGAGTATAATTTTCAATACAAAATGGTTCATCTTGTGCCAACCAATGATCAGTTATAAGTAAGAAATCTGGGAAGTTGTTATCTTCTAACAGGAGATATAAGTCATCAAGTTTATTCCTTAGCGATTGTATATTAATTAAAAATACAGAGACGGCGGCCTTATCAATTTTTAGGTTTTGTGCCGCGCTTGTGCAGGTAGTGGTAGAGGTTGCTCTAAAAAAATGACCTCTGGAAAATTTTCAACCTTTGAAGAGGAGTTACTACTAATGATTTTATCATCTATTGGGACATATTTAAGATTTGTTATGCTTTGTATATTAAAGTTTTGAACACAATGCTTTACAAGTTTTCCTATCTTAAACAATCCGTACCTACTTAAATAAAAGTTAGTATTTATACAAAAATCACCATGCCCAAGTTTATCTGCCAAATCCAAGAAACCAATGTTAATAGAACAAATTCGCAGACTTTGGACAACTTCTCTAAGTTTCTGATTTATATTTTTAACATACAAACATCCCGTGTCATAGTTATTAGTATAAGGAAGGTTGCAGACTATTAAATTTGTTCTAAAACACTTAATAGATAGCAAAGTTGTGTCGTCCTACCGGATGTCTGTGTCGTTTAGTCCCGCCATTAGAACAACATAGTCCCTATCAGTCAAATCCTTCACATACCAGTCTGAATTTTTTATAATATCTTTTATTCTACTATAAGGTTTTGTCACCAGCTGATTTACATAGTTGTCTCCATCGATTTGTCCATAGCATCATATACCATTTTTCCAAAGTTGTCAGTTAAAATAACAAGTTTATTCTTAGGATTCTTAACTTTTCCTAAATTAACAAGCGAATTCATAACAGTTATGTCAGCATTATTACCATCTGGTTGACATTTTTTATTATCCTTTTTTGAAACTTTATGCTGATTAAATAAGAATAGTTCCTCACTGATCTTTTTATTCTCACTGGCATATACTTGATTATCATTTTCAAGTGTACTAATTGTTGTAAGCATTTGATTTCTCATTGCCTTCAATTCATCAAGCTCTTTCACCAGTTTATCTCGTTTTTTTTCCTCCTCCAATATTGTCTGCTGCAAATTTTCGTTCTTCTGTATCAGTTCAACTATACGTTTAGGGTTTGACTTACTAGATAGCTTAGTCATTGCGAATTCTTTATCCAAGTTTTTATTTTTTACTGGTGTCATTTTTGATCTCTCATTTATTTTACACATAGATAACATCATTCTTAAAGGATTTCGGTTATTGTGTTTTATAAAGCGAAACACAAGGCATATTTATGACACCAAGGCTCTGATAGCCCTCTACTACTGTTTGATCCGCAGTATTTTGAAATACTGTTCTGTAATATGGAACCTTCATTACCAATGTCATATTGAAAGACTGGAAAGGGTACAAAACAATGTCACAAAATGCCTGCTCTTTAAATTTTATTTGCCATACCAAGACCTTTCTTATCAAATTAAACCTTTTAATATTTCTTCACAAAATACTCAATGGTGCAATTGATTGCAAATGTATATTCCACAAAATTTCTTTCCATGTGCCATTAAGCAGACCAGACAGCTTTTTTTTTGAAGAAAGGCATCGGACAAATTATGGTTGTAATGCGTTTGTCTAGTGAATAATGACAATAGATGTTTTTCACAATATGATATTTTATATGGTTAGTCTGTTAAAGAGACAGCTAATGTTTTAAGAATGTGTTCAAATCACTGTGTCAATCTATGATTTCTGTTTTAATGTAATATTAAAATTGTATGATTCTGTAATGTACTGTGTGTGTGTAAATATAAAAAAATATATATAACCACTACACTACCAAACCCGTTGAAAGAAATTCACTGTACCGTAAAGACATGGGTAATTAATAATAATAATAATAATATAATAAATGACTTATATTACAAAAATAAATAATACAATTGTAATTTACAATAAACAAGTTAAAGCACACATCAGTGGCGCAGTCTAGCTTTAGTAGCTACTCTACTGAACCACAAATGCACACTATAAATAAATTATATAGTAAATTAAATTAAATAAGCGCAAATTAGTAGATTAGTTCATATAGATTAATTCTGCGGATTCAATATTCAGAACAAAACGGACCAATCACACGCGATGTTGACCACGATATTTAATCGCTGGTATATATTATATGAATTAAAATTCTACATACATAGTTGTCTTGTACCATTTTATTCACAAATTGCTCTTAACATGTGTTTAACCTGTTTGCTTCTTCAGTTATAAGTAAATTTAGGATGTCAACAGGAATTTGTATCTAGAGAATAAAGTCAATTACATATATTTTCTTTTTAGGTGATATATACCCATAAAGGTTTAAATCAAGTCATTCACATTATTGGAACTGAAAAAGAATAATGCAAATAAGTCATCTTCCTACCTTTAGTGATGTTAGTATTTCAATCATTTTGGCAAAATCGTCGGTAAAAAGGTTGATTTTTACCACTGTAAGATTTAAACACAGTCTGCATATTTCCAAATTTTTTACGGCATTTTGCAGTTCGCTCATATTTTTAATAATGCGAATACTTTAAATTATTATTATTATAAACAAACTGTTTACAATTACCCAGTGTCCCAGTCCCACTCTGACGTTTATAAAAGTCGAAACTACAACCCGCCCCTGGATATATTTCCTGTGAAGTTAGCAACTAGATTTTGCAAAAGTTGTCTTTTTGGCAACGCTGCACGTTGGCCACTAAGTCCCAATTCGCACATCTAAAGATTTATTTTATGTGCATAATATTTGTTTCAGATAAATTATATTGAAGTTGATAAATTAGACAACTGAGTTCTTTGGGGTAATTTAAATTTAAATAAATCAGATACATTTGTGAAAATAAAAGTTCATGTAGGTCATTGTGGAAATCCAAATAAATTCTGTTTAGTACGGAAAATTTCCAAATATAAGCAACAGCACCTTGATTTATTAATTTAATAGCTATTTGCTACTTTTCTATCAAGCTTTTAAAAACAGAGCAACTTTCATGTTTCGGCGTTTGTGTTACGGTTAATACAAGAAGTTGGTTAATTTGCGAATTAGCCGACTAAAACGCGAATTAGCCGGATGCCAAGGATAAAACGCGAATACGTATTATTTTTGCGTATTATCCAGCATAACTAACCCAAACTAACTCAAGGATAATATATTTATATATTTGGAATAGGTACTTAACAGATACAATATCCAATTGCATATGACTAAGTTATACATCAAATTACATAATTTGAAATTTACAGTTTTGTATAAAGAATGGCTTTAAAAGCATTTAAACTAATACTAAATGTATCGCAGTCTGGTAGGGTGCTAAGTAATCTACAAGCTCTGTACTTAAATAAGCACATATAAAAGTTTGAATGGGGCATATCTTGCAAGTAAAAGGTACTTTATTATACTATTATATTATACTTTACTATTATACTTAGGCGCGTTAAAGTTAAGCTGTTCTAAAAACTCCGGATTGTCAAGAGATACAACAAATCCGCTATTTGCCGCCTCTTTTCGAGGGAAAACAAGCCATTGGCCCAAGAACCTATCTTTTGTGATAAAAAAGTCATAAGTCTCAGTTTCCTTAAAATTTATATAGCGAAGAGCTTTGGTCTGCATTTTTTCTACACTGTTTTTGTGACAGTCATAGTACAATGAATGAAGAAGAGAACTTTATTCATTGGTTTTAGTACACCTCAAGCTACGCGAAACTAACACCACCTACACGTGGCGTTGACTAAAGGACATTCCGTGGTATTGCGTCATTAATGGTTAGTTTACACCTTAGTAGAAGTACATGTAATCGTTGTTTCGCAGTCATATAGCTACAAATTCATCCAGTAATTGGCTGATAGCATACAAAATCCGTAATTACTCCATTCAGTGGTAAATACAGATTTTGGGTAGCATACACATACGGGCAATAAGGTTGGTAGTGGCACTGTTGCCAACTGCTTGGCATGGCTACGTTTTGAGATGGTTGTTCAGCGGCAGCCTTAGGTTTATAGGCCACTAGGAAGAAGATTGAAGAATGACAGTGACAATTGACAATACGAATACAGGTTTTTAAAAATATTCTATGTTATTATTATTGATATTATTGTTGTTTGTTGTTATACATAGAAACACAGAAGAGCAATGAATAGGTTTAAATATGTAACCCCTATCTTGATGGATAATGAAAACACCCTTACTTGTGAAAACAATGTACGTTTATACGACGGAGATGTAAAAACACATTTCGAAGGAGGTGAACTTATAATTACTACTCATCGACTGTTATGGGGCCGCCCTGGAGCCATTGCAAAGGGCCAAACTTGCTTAGGTCTAATACATGAACTGATTGTTTATATTGAAGAAGAATCACCCAGTGCTTTTAGCTTTAGACGTTCACGTAAAGTCTTATTACATTTAGCAGAACATAATGATGATTCAGATAAGCCAATACCATACAGTGCATATAACTTTATCAAGTTGTCATTTAGAGAAGGGTACAGTAGTGATGTTATTGGTACTTTGAATAAATGTTTACAAATGAGATATTGGGAAACACACATACCAGCTCAAATTGAAGACAAATTTAATAATCAGCTGCCACAGATTAAGTTACGAGCAGGTATTGTGGGAATTGAAAGAGGTTTGCAGGAAAAGCAAAAGGCAACAGATCAAAGCTTAACTGTTGCTTTCCAAGATTTAAATAAACTTATGAGTATGGCTAAGGATATGGTTAGATTATCTCAAGTTATTTCAACTAAAATAAAGGTTAGCAGATATTTTGAAACTACTTTTCTCTTCTTAATACCAATTTGAGATCATTTGGCTACTTTGCATTAGATAATTTTGCAGTGCCAGACATAAAAATGAAAGCATTTAAGAAACATTTTATTAAATCTCAAATTAAAGTCACATAGGTACCTACTCAATTCAAACTAAAAACATCAACTATGTATGTAACATAGGAATACTTATTACTTTAACTTTTAAAGCATTACAAAGACGAAGTGGTATGATGCAGGATACCATTTTATAAGTAGGTATTCAGTTTTGTTAGTCAACTTAATATTGGAAAATGAATGTCTTGATCTGTTATATTAGATCTTATCTTGTACCAGTTAAAAACTTAATAAACATGTCCCTATTAGGTATGTATAAGAAATATTCTTCATTAGGATGGAAGGAATTTACCTATTAAAAATTTTTAGGAGAGACAGGGGGATATTACAGAAGATGAAACAGTTCGTTTCAAGTCATATCTTCTAAGTTTAGGTATAGAAGATCCAGTGACAAGAGATTCTTATAAATCAAACAGTCAATATTATAAAGGCTTAGCAAAGGAAATATCGGACTTTTTACTTAGTCATATTGAAGAGATGGGAGGTATGATGGCTTTAACAGATGTATATTGTAGAATTAATAGGGGAAGAGGTAAATATTAGTGTAAAAATTAGGTACTTTATTAATTATTATTAATTAATATTTATAAATAAGTTGTTCCTTAACGAGTTCATTCCTTAAATATAATCCATCATATAAGTATTTAATTTTCATAATTTTTAGTCTTAAATGTATTTAAATCTAATAAGACCACATGCATAACTGGAATAATTATTTCTTATTATATGTCATGCTATATATAGGATATAGGTGTAAGTGGATGTTTCATTAAGTCTTGCAAAGACCAAGGGGTGTTTCACTCATGCAATAGGTGTACAAATCTGATACATTCATTTTGCAGTCCCGCATACAGTCTCATGCAGTCAAATGCAATGCATGCAGGAGTGATACAGTCTTTAGGAATTCCTTGCAATCCCATGCAGTTATTGGTGCAGTCACACACAGTAGCGTACATTCCATGTACATTCACGACAAATCGTATGCAGTCGCGGGAATTCGAGTGTGCAATCTAGTTCAATCTTGTCACAAGACTCTACGTAGAAAGCCACACAAATGAATCTAAGTGCGCGCTCACGCACTATTCCCGTAACTTTTATATTCAATTTTGTGTTCTTTATTTTTACATTATTTGTTGTAATTTTGATGTGGCAGGAGCTAAAATTTATTATTGGGAGTATATAAATAAATAAATAAATAAATAAATATAGCCTTTATTTCCAACAGG
>JAEQML010071667.1:0-16001 GCA_016904865.1 Pissodes strobi
CATCTCAATTCCTTTGAAAGTTATCGCCCTGTATACTGTATACTCACCTCTTTATTTATAAATTCGAACCGCCATAAAACGACACTTAATTAATTTAACAGTGATCGAAACAATCGAGTGAAAAGTACATAAATGAAATAGCGGAGAGAATGCGAGGTGAATACAAAAATGAGTATATTTCAATCAGATTTTGCCCAGGTTCGAAGGGAGATATTTCAATTTTTTTGATTTATTTTGCCATAAGGGCCAATGTAATCTGCATATTTCAAACATTCATAATTTAATATCCTACACGTTCATATAATAATCTCGATTTTTAGGCATAAGTACTGCCCTTTTGCCCGTTATGATTTTTTATTACCTTCGGATTTTGAATTAATATAATAAAACCTTCATTCTGTGAAAATTTCAGCTTGTAACCCCGAGGTGCCCACACAAGTCAAAATAAGTTATAAGTATAACTCTACTATATACCTTTTGATAACTGTAAAACCCTTAAATATGATGTACAGTATTACAACTTCCGTAATGCTAATATAACTGCTTTAAACGATTATTTTTTGCTTCACTGGACTGGGAGAGTGTTATCAACACAACGAACGTAAACGAATCGGTTGACCAATTCTATAACCAAGTATACGAGGCTTTTAATGCATTCATTCCTATAAAGTCAAAGTCAAAATATGCTTTATTGTTGTGAACAAAATAATTGATATAAACAAGGCCTACCTAAAACAAACAAAATAAAAACCTATACTAATCATTACATAAACATGTCAACAGAAAAGGCAAAGCGGACATAGAGTCAAAAAAAAAAGAGAAAAAAAAAACGCATTCAAGACATAATCCTTTTACATAATATTACAGCATCGCTAAAATACATCGCTGTAAAATTCAGAGAGTTCATAATAGGCTCGGTCAACCAAGAACCCCCTCAAAAGATGTTTAAACACTCTCACCGTTGTCGCCCCTTTGATGTTTTGTGGAAGGTGTTTAAATATTTTAATACCTTCATAAAAAACTGATTTTTGTGTAAAAGTGGATGTAGGGATGGGAAGATTCAGATTGTTCTTTTGACGTGTAATGTACCTAGGATGTTCCGTACTAAATTTGTGCCGATGTTTAAAAATGAGGCAGGCAATTTCTTCAATGTAAATGCACGTGACTGTAAGTATTTTCTCTCTGGGGAACAGGGAGCGGCATGAATCCCGAAATTTGGCCCCACAGAATGTGGAAATCCCATCTTCTCCAGATGAGCTTTTGTTCCTAATACTGTTGTTTTCAATTCCGTTACGTCAGTGGGCAAAAAGGAGTTGGGAAAATGATTGGCTGGTAAGTAACTGATAGGGTCTATTGAGGGATTAATGTTTTGTTGGAGTTGTGCAATATTACAGAAAAAATTATTTAATTCATCAGGAGAAATATCAGGAGCTGTAGATGTCTTAACGTTGTTTGCTGAACGTATACTGTTTACAATTGCCCAACATTCCCTTTGCTTGTCAAAAGCATCTTTCATCCGGTTTGAGTAATAGGACTGTTTAGATAACCTAATTAATCGGCGATATACTGATCTATAGCTAATGAAATAGTTCTAAAAGCGGGACAGTTGGTATATCTTCTAATAGCATGAAGTGAGCGCAGGTTTTGGGATGACGTTCTTAGACCTTTAGTAAACCAAGATTTTCTGAATTTTGCCCTAGGCTTAATTTTCACCACTGGAAAAGCTGTCTCAAATAGGCCCTCAAGGACGCGATGGAATTTTGATATTGGGTCCGACGAGTTGAGTATAGAACTCCATTGGGTGATGGCGCTCAGTTGACGGAGCCGTACCATAACCTCGCTCGCTGAAAATTCGTCCATAACGCGACATAGGCCCAGTGGCGTAGCGTGCATGGATGCGAGTGATGCGTCGCATCCCTTTCGAAAATCTCAAATACCACAATATTCAGATGTCTTTTATTTTATTTTTATTTCTATGCAATAAATTTCCATCCATCATACTTGTTCTGGAATTCTTCTGCATAGTACACAACTAATACCTATCCAGAAAAAATATTTACTAATTAAACTGTTGTTTGTTATTCACGCAACGATTAAACTGATCGACCGCGACCATCCCGAACCAACGAAACCTGAAGCAAACGAAAAATGCGATGCAATGATGCGTCGGTGTACTTCACATCAACCGGCCGGGAAATAGCATTGTGTTGTTCGCGAGTAGTCAATGAACCTTTTCTAGGAGAATGGCTAAACTGTGGCAATTTTAAGTTCTTGGTGATGCGATTCAGTAAACACATCTCGTCGCATTTTCGGCTGTTCTATCGTGGGCGTTTTCTGGTGAGAAATGTGACTGTATTATAGAAAAACTATTAGGTATTTCTTTCAGTAATTTACCTTAGTGACAAATTACAAATTATTAAATTATAAAAAAATTAAAAGTTAAATTCTATGTTTTTGTCTCCGTTTTTGTTATTCACTAGTGAGTAAGCACACAAATGAATGATTTGTTGCTAATAAAATATGTATGATGCATGTCTTATTTTTGCTGATTCATTTTTATATCCCATGACATAAAAAAAAAGTAATAGTTAACAAAGTATTAAGAAATATTGCCAAAGTTTAGATGCGGTCTCAGACAATTTTTCGTCATGCGAGTCTAAGGATCGCGGTCAACATCGACGGTCTATTAGTTGAAAATTCCCGCCTTATTTGAAATAAAATAGGGTAGATAATAATTATTGTTGATTTCCGCGTTTAGTAGAATACGAATTCGAAATTTTGTGTGTATTTTTGCTGAAATTATTTAGATTTTGTTTGGGTTAGTTTGGATTAGTAAGGGTTATAATAATTTGAATAAAGGTTAGTAATATTTTATTTAGTTTCATCACCAACAATGAGAAAATTTTTAAAATGTTTAAACATGGCGCGAAAATTTAGCCAATCAGCGTTAATGTTGCCCGCGATCCTTAACCGCTCATTTTTTCGTCTGCGGCGCATTTGCCACTTTTTGCTGATTGCATCCCTTAGTGTTTTCCTCACGCTACGCCACTGCATAGGCCTTAGCTGTTTCTTGCACAAGACTCTACAAAAAACCGCTTCATGATCAGATAAAGCGGCGTTCAGAAGGCTACATTCCACCATACTCTCCGAAAGGTTGGAACACATGTAGTCAATAGAAAAATAAAAAATATTTAAAAGAAGCAAGTTTCCTTGCTGGTTCTCTCCCGAACTTAAGGAACTGATCTTAGAAAAGAAAAGAGCACATAAACGATTTAAGCAGACAAATAGTTTTTATCACCATCATCATCCAAAAAATAGAAAATGAGCTCCATGAAAGGCCTCAAGTGTTTTGGAAACATGTCAATAATTTAAAAAGGAATAATATAGGAAATAAGGAAATAATAAGATGTTATGTACTTGGGCGAAAATACAAGCTCAAATGGTCAAGACTTGTGTAATCTATTTGCATCCTTTTTTAAATCGATTTACTCCAACGAAAATATTTTGACCTCACCCAACGGTGTCCAAGAAGTTATTCATATGAATACCATCGATCTGACGCTATTTAACGTTTTTTCAGAGATCTCAAACCTCTCTTCTTCTTTTTCCTCTGGCCCAGATGGAGTGCCACCATTTATAACAAAAAATGTGCTTTTGCTCTTTCCATTCCAATACTTAAACTTTTTAGGTTGTCGCTAAACATTGCAAGATGTTACCAGATTGCATTGTATACCATATAATAAAAAAATGTGCTTTCACTCTTTCCATTCCAATACTTAAACTTTTTAGGTTGTCGCTTAACATTGCAAGATGTTGCCAGATTGCATTGCATACCGGTTTCAGTAGTTTTGGAGTTTCTGGTTTCATGTAAAAATTTTTCCTCAGGAAGGACGTTGGTTCTTGTTGAAACTTTATTGCTTTCAAGCAGCTGCTTGATGATTATACGAAGCAGAATCACGTTTTTTCCCTCTGTATTCAAAGGCTCGAAATTTGAGGTTATGTGCTGCTCCAGCAGTGGTCTAATATAGGTTTTCTTGGCTCGGAGAAACACTTCTGGGGACATTTCCCTAAAACAGCGTCGTATTAGATAGACTGTTGAGTTGGCTCGTTTCACAATTGTATATATGTGCTTTTTTAAGAAATAGATACCAATCATAGTTCATGTGAGATATTCACTCCCAAGTCGACCTGCTCAGTCACCCTCCCTAAATTGTTATTGCCCATATGGTAGTTCAGCATAGAGTTGTTGTATCCAATGTGCCACACATAACATTTGCTGACATTAAGTTTCAACAGCCAGTCCCTCGTCCACCTATCCAATTCGGCAAGATCCTCAATCATGGCACCGTGCTGGAATGTAGGGTCACAGAATATTTTGGCATCATCGGCATACATGCTGGTCCTACAGGACATGTTTTGGGCAATATCTGAGACATACATTACAAACAGAAGTGGGCCAAGCACAGAGCCCTGAGGAACCCCACTAACCACCCTGTGCTTGCCAGATAAGGTGCCATTTATTCTGACCTGGTATGTCCGATTTCACAAGCCCCGTGTACCACAATGTTCAAGCATGTGAAGCAGTTTCTCAGGGGAACAGTGTCAAACGCTTTTTCCGAGTCAAGGTATACAACGTCAATTGCATAATGCTCCTCACATGCTTTGGTCCAGTGTTCCTTTGTATTTATTCTAAAACCTCTATGTCCTTGACATAATATGGATTCCAAACTGAGAAAGCATACTCGAGCTTTGGTCGAATATACCTTTTGTATAGTTTGCCTATCATTTCTATTGAGTGGTCTTTAAATGCTTGTTTAATGAGGTATACAAATGAATTGGCTTTTTTGGCAATCTTCAGAATGTGGTTTTCCCATTTTAAGTCTGAGGTTATCATGACTCCCAGATCGTTTTGTTCTGTTACGATTGTCAATATCTGATTGTTCACTTTATATTATTCATTTGGATTGTTTGGACCAATTCTCAAGAATGTACATTTGAATTCATTCAACTTCATTCCCCAGTCTGAAGACCATTTCTCAACAGGCCTCAGGTCAGCCCTTAGCTGCCCTACATGCTCTAACGGATTTCTATAGAGTTTCTCATCATCTGCAAAGTTCTTCATATTAGTTTCAATGAGATTCGTAAGACCAAACAAATATGATGTAAAGAGCATTGGGCCCATTACTGAACCTTGCACAACTCCACTACTTACAAGGTGATCACTTGACAACACACCATTTACTCTCACTTGATAAAATCTCTCATACAGCAGGTCTTCTATTAGTGTTAAGAGTTGGCCTCTCACACCAAAATGCTCCAACTTACTGAGAAGTAGATTAGTAGATATATTACATCTGTGGGCTGGGATTTGTCACAGTTGTCTGTCCAGTCTTGAAGACATTCTAACAAATTTGTTTTTGTAGAACGTTTGGAGAGAAATCCATATGGTAAGAGATTTTCTTCGAAGAAAAATGATGTCAGTTCTGCCACAATAATCTTTTCCATGCATTTTAGTGGATTGGATGTCAAACTAATAGGCCTATAGTTTTGTTGCTTGTGACGGTCACTCTTTTTGAATAGTGGAGTCACTATCAATTTTTTCCACTGCTGAGGATTTTTTCCAAGGGTTAGACACTCCTGCATAGCTTCAGATAGTCGCAAACTAATTGACTCACTACAATTCTGCAATACAATTGTAGGTATCTCATCCGGGCCTGGACTGGAGTCTATTCATACACTTAAGAGCTTGTTTGACTTTTTCCTCATTGAAGATTATTGACTCAAAGGAGCGTACAACCCTTGTATGGTCTGGCAAAACAGGGAGAATAAGGTTTTTCTGAGAGAAGGCCTGATCAAACTGTTCAGCCATGGTTTTGCTGTCTAAAAGCTCATTTGTTATGGGGTCCTTCAGAGTAATTGTGGTCACTTTTGAATTCGATTTCTGCTTATATATTTAAATACTCTTTTGGGCGAGTCAGCATTGACTAGCCCATGCTCATATCTTTTTCTTGCCTCATCTAGTTTCTGTTTGAAAGCATTGTTCTGTATTGTATAGACACTGTAATTTTCTTCTGTTCTGTTGCCTTTGTATTTATCCCATAACTTTCTTTTTTTTTGTTGATTACTCTGAATATTTTCTGGTTTATCCATGGCTTCTGTTGGTTTACTCGTACTGACCTCAATGGTATGTGTTCATGTACAGCACTGTTCAAAGTTCTCTCAAAGCTCTCATATTTAGACACATTCAAGCTTTCAGGTTGTTGTCTGATAAAGTCATTCATTTTATTGCAGTTTGCAGTGTAGAAGTTTCTTCTCTGAACTTTATGAGTTGGCTTTGGTGAAAGTTTAAGCTGTGTTTTGGCAGTAATAATATGATTTCTGCAGCTGATAGGAGCTTCTGATCTTAGTTCATAGACGCTCTGTGTGTCACTGCAAAGAAACAAATCTAGCAGAGAACTCTGATTCGAGTTGGAAAATTTATTATTTGAGTTGCACCTGATTCTTGGTACATATCCCTGAAGTCTTGAGTTTTCTTATCTAGTGGGGAAACTGTGAGGTTGTCCCAATTTATGTTAGGGTAGTTGAAATCTCCGATTATAAATGTTGGTTTTTTTGTGGTAAATGCTGTTCTCAACCAGACTTAGTTTTTTGAAAGTTTTTCTAGTATTTTGGGAATGCCATTGACGTATTTTATTATCAGGTTTGATTGTCCTTCACTCTTTTTCCTTTCCAGCTCTGCCAAAGTCTGCTTTAGGTATTTCCGTTGGTTTTCGGTTTGATCACCTTTAATGTAATGTAAACTCCAGGAAATTTTTCCTCTAATGTTTTTCTATTTTTAAGAGCTTTCAATGCTTCGTCTTGATGGTAATACTATTTTTATTGGCCTTTTTTTATTTGGTGCCTCCTTTCCAAGTCTATACACCTTGGCAGTCTCTGGTATTTTTAAAGTCCCACGTACATTCTACTTATAGTTTCTTTATCCACCCTCTCTTTCTCCTCTGCATTGGCCTCATCCACAACAAAAAAGATTATATTGTTGGCTCGGCGTTCTATTTCCCTCATCTCAAACAAAGTTGGCTCTACTCCCATCTCAATCCCACTTTCTACTGACATTTTGATGTTTTCCATTTTTTTTTCTGGATTTTTTAAGGCATCGGCATAGCTCACCGCAGGAATTTTTTTCTCAACCTGACTCATTTCTTTTCTTATATCTGCTATATCTTCCTTTAAAGCCTCATTTTCATTTTTTCTCCTTTCCATCGATTTTTTTAAAGTCTACGTCATTTTTAAATTTTGCCCGATTTTTAGCCGTTTCCTACCCCTGCTGTTTTTTTTTAGTTCCACTTGTGACTTTTGCACTATTTCTTGGATTTCTGGGAGCTTATTTATAGTTTATTTACAGCCAGGGCAGAGATAAAGTGTAGCTCTAGAAGGGCTAGGAATAACTCTTATTTCTCTGGCCATTGCACCAGTACATTCGCTGCATACAGTCCTCTTGCAAAAAACACATGGAAAGCCAAACAGCTTTCCTTTTTCCTCCCTCAACACACATATTTTGAGCAGTTACAGCAATCCTGTGACATCCCAACCTCACGAACTAATCTTCACAGTTTCATTTGTTTTTTCACAAAAATACTACTTTTCTATATTTTGTTGTTGTTTAAAATGTGTAGTTTTATATTAAAAACACAAAATAGTTCCAATCTGACGCGGATGAAAGCCGATTTAACTCAATTCAAAAATTTTTGTAAACAAACAGTCAACACACTAGTGCAGTTATTCACATTCAATAGCGCACTTCTTTCTTTTGTGCATTTGTTTTAATCAATGATCTGAACTGTTCCGTTCAGTTCTATTCACCCTTTAGAAATATTAAAAAGAAAGTGGCTAACAACTAAAAAATATATTCTATTGCGTTATTTAAAAGTAGGATTTTTTTTAGCTTTTTGCCGAAGTCAGCTTTGATTTATTGCTAAGCGCGTGCTTGTAAAATTCTCTAAAAGTCTGTATAAAATTAACTTTTATTTGTAACTTTGTGGTCAAATTTGATTCTCGACTGAAAATCAGGACATTTAGCGTTCCGCCATAGGTCTTGGCGGGACGTAATAAAATGGCCCCAAAAATCGGGACGTCCCGCGAAAATCAGGACGGTTGGCAACCCTAGTTGCAAGGGTTTTTTACAGATTGGATGAGTAGGTTCCTAGCCCCCTTTGTCTTAGTTTGTTTCTTGTATTCATGTCTGATGCTTATATACAATTATTGATTTTATTTTTTGTGATTTTTAAATTAATGTATTTTGACGGTTTTGGTGGCATATGCGTATAAATATGTAGGTATATATAGTATAACCTCTCCTGGTTTTGTCTATTGAGTGATATGTTCCGCTTTTTTTACATTTATAATGATTTATTTAGCTGTTAGGTTTTTATTACAGCTTTGTCAATGAGGCTTTTATGAACTTCTGACAATAAAGCATATTTGTGTTTGAGAACCCAAACTAACCAAAGGTAATGGAAATAATACGGCGGGCTTCGGCGAGAAAAGGGTTGCGCTTCGCGAAAGCCTTTCTGCGTGCAAGCTCATAATGGTTTAAACGAAACATAACTAACCATAGTTAACCCAAACGAACCCAAAGTAATGAAAATAATTACGGTCGGGCTTCTGCCAAAAAATGCTAAGCCTTTCTTCGCACAAGCTTGTACTGGCTTAAACGAAACACAACTAACCATATCTATCCCAAAGCAATGGAAATAATTATTACGGTAGGGCTTCCGCGAAAAAAGGCTTGGGCTTGTATTGTTTTAAAATATATATAAAGGTTATTTGTAATAATTATAATTAGCCACGTTTTTAAAAGTCAAACATTCTATTTCTGCTGGTAACTATTATGTCAATATCATTTTCAGGATGTGAATACAATTAATATGTGGTACATTATCATTTCCTTTCTATTATTTTAAAATTTTTCTTACAAAAATATTTGGTCCGCAGATTTTTTTCTTCTAAAGTACTTCAATAACATATTCGAAAATTATTTAAATCCGTGGGTGGTTAAGGTCACCAGAACCGTATTTTTTAACAAATTTACTGCTTTATGGATTAGAAAAGTTAGAGACGTAAAAAATCGTGAATTTCTATACAGGGTCTATATCCAACTATGACCTTAGTTTGGGTTAATAAATAAGTATTTGCATCATTCATCTAAATAAAAGAAAGCAAAAGGCAATCATTTTACACCATTTTTAATAATAAATCTTGGTAACAAATTTACAGCAAACTTTTAAAGAACAAATCTGACAACAGTGCGCATGTGACAAATTGAACATTGACGTTTTGGCTACTGACAAATGACAGTGACAAGGAGACTATATTTAAGGCATATTTTGGCGGGATCACGTCTTCAAAGATGCCTTTAAGCAGCTTAAAGCCTGACGTAATAACTTATTTGATTTGGTTCGCAAAAATGAATGTTTTACAGCGGAAATACTGAACTAAATCTCCTCACTTATTCGCAGTTTATATTACGGACCTTGGAGAGTGGTGAGGAAGTCCATTCCATCTATACGGACTTCTCCAAGGCCTTTGATAAGGTTCCGCACAGTATACTGACAAACAAACTTTGGGTATAAATGGACCCCTACTCTCCTGGTTAGACAGCTACCTTGCGAACAGGACTCAAATTGTAAAAATTAACAATTTTCTGTCTATTGAAATTCTTGTGCCGTCTGGAGTCCCACATGGGTCCCACATTGGACCGCTTCTTTTTAATGTTTTTATCAATGATATTTCACCTTGCTTCTGGTCCTCGGAGTTCCTTCTGTTTGCAGATGACCTGAAAATATATAAAGTAATCTCAGATCTTAACGACTGCATTGCTTTGCAGGAGGATGTCCTTAGATTTGAGGCTTGGTGTCGCGATAATGGAATTCATGTTAATATTTCTAAGTGCAATCTCATGATATTTTCCCGTCGTACATTTAAAACTAATTTTCATTACTCCACTGATGGTACAACTCTACCATCAGTTAAAAGCGTAAAGGATCTGGGAATTATTCTCGATGATAGGTTATCATTTGTTCCTCACATAACATCAATCATAGGTAAGTCACTGAGAATGTTGGGATTCATTGGACGAAATACCTTTGACTTTACTACTGTGCGTTGCATTAAAATTCTATATTGTAGTCTTGTTAGAAGTCTTTTGGACTATGCTGCCTCAGTGTGGGACCCTCAATACGCTTTCCACATTGACAGGATTGAGCGTGTACAGAAGAAATGTACGCATTATATTCATTTTAAATACTTTAGAGACAGTGAATATAGCTACGATGAAATGTGTCAGAGGCTAAATCTGTCATCACTTCAAGAAAGAAGAAATAAACACGACCTTCTCCTTCCCTTTAAAATTCTTAACTCCCTTGTTGCTTGTCCCTATCTCACTTCCAACATCACTTTATATGTACCACCTTTTAATGCGAGAAACATCCCAGCCTTTTATCAACCATATCATCGGAACAACTACGGAAAAAATTCTTTTGTTTCCAGGTCAATGTCCCTTGCTAACCAACATCCTCTCCTAAATTTTTTCTGTCCACTTAAGCATTTTGAAATGCAATTGTTTCGGGTGAACATTGCTAGATTGTAGAGACTCTGATTGTAGTATGCCTTACTTTGTCTCATTCTGTGAATAGCTTGATTTGTGGGATTTTTTTTTTATATGAATAGTTTGTAAGTTCTTTGAAATGTTATTATTACCTCTTTACTTTCTATTTTCTGTTCATCTGTTAGTGCATGTGAGGATGTTGCCTGATTTATAGCATACACATGTTAGATTTAGGCTTGTTTATACTTTTGTCTTAATGTTAAAAAATGGCACTGCCGTCAATAAATAAATAAATAAATGACGTAATGACATTTCTTGTCACCTAAGATTTAGCCTTGTTTCTTTAGTAATTGTAGGAATAACCGTTATTTATTGTTCAAGTAAGTGAAATTGATAATAGCAAAATTTTATTCATCTAAGATAAAAGCAGTCAAGATCTAGAGTTTTCCGTTTTGATGCACATAAAAAAAAAACGATTTTGTTTACAAGCACAGCAAATTATTTCTATATATGAAAGAGAAGATCATTGTCGGAGTGTATATTGTGAAGAATAGATGAATAAAAACTTAAATGAGGACTTCTTTTTGCTTTTTCGAATATGCAAACTCAAAATCACAAAAAATAGACATAAACAAACAATTAATTAAACTGTCATTTGTGTCATCTCCCCACTTCCAACTGCTGACAAAATTTCTGTTAACACTTAAAGCGTCTTTAAGCGTGACATCACGACTTATTCACAAAAATGCACCGCTGTAAGCTGCTTATCCCGTCTTATTCGCGAAAATTTGACTTTACTTGTTTACAAGTAAAATTTTTTTTATTTAATGGGGCTATCAGTCGCTTTGAGTTAGAACCGGAATTAAAATGTAGGCCTCTTGTTCTACGCAAAGGCCTTGTAGTTAATATTTTCCGACGTGCATTGACTATATTTCTAGTGCTTTCTTTTAAGTGTAATGGCGATTGTTGTGCATCAGCAAATGTGAAAAGTAAAATTGTAAATTACACGTTTTTCATGGTTTGCGCAGCATATAATGATATACTCTGTTCTGGGTTCTGGACGTTGCTTAGAATCAGTGAATATTTGTTTTAAGTCTGTAATCGAATGGTTGTTAAACTGAAAAATTGCCATAAATTCCTACTACTTTTTGCGACGCGATTCCACGAACAAAAACATTAAGAACTATTTCCTAACCTTCTTATAAAAGTATTCTTCTTCTTTTGCAGCCTCCGCTCTGCCAAAGGCGCCTCCAGCTTCCCTAATTGAACCGCCACCGCCTCCTCCCTTACCGGCACCGCTTCCTAAATCACCCAATTGCGACATAGAACGAATATGCCTAAAAATATATGTACATTATGTAACCATAACCCGCTCTGCATAGAATACAGTTAACAGTAACATACTTACTTGATTGTGTTGAATGATAAAATTTTTCTATTGCGAATTGAGTTCATTATGTATGTATGGTTTTTCTATTGAAATTTTCGACTTCAAAAAAAATGTTAACTTCTAATCGTATAATCTTATACTATACTGATAACTAATGTTGAAAGTTCTGGTTTCTGGTTATAAATTAGGGATGGCCAGAATCGATTCGATCCCTAATCGAATCGATGTTTTTAGTATGATGCATCGAAAGAATCGAATCAATTCAGTAGGTATGAATCGATTCAGCTTTCCGATTCTTTAATGTTAAAAATCGAATAGTTAACTGAATGATAAGCTTAGTGAATTTCAGTACGCTTTTCGCTTTAGTATATAAAGACAATGGTATTAGTATCCGGGCAAATTATAACGGAATATAAATTTCAGCATAATTATTCCCATTTTAAGATCCTTTTCAGTCGTACGTCACTATGCTATTTTAGCCGCTTCTGATTGGTGGATTAACGTCACTTTCAGTTTATCTACGGTCCAATCAGTTGGTTCCACCAGGTCTAGTTAGTCCAGTCAGAGTACATCATGCGTATTACGCATCAGAGCTCGGACTGTATACTGTATATGTATTATGTAATAGGATAGGTATATAATATAGGAAATTGCGTTTTACGTTTGTTTGTTTTTTATTAAAAATTTAAATAGAAAAACAGCAATGCATTTATTCTGATTAAACATAACCAACAATTAACTTTTATCACAATTAATCGATTTTTCTCGTGAATCGATTAATTTTATCCGATTATTGAATTGAATCGATCCAATTTTTAAAAATCGAATCGATTCGGTTGAATAGATTCATTAGGCAACTTTGGACACCCCTATTATAAATGCAAATTCCAAGCATCCAAGTCCAAGCACTACTGACACTGTTAGGGATGCGCAATACGATACGATATTCCAGAAGATCCATACTTTTACGACCGATACTCAATATTTAGGATCGATACTTTGGTTTACGATACATTGCAAGTATCGATACATTTGTGTTGTATCGCTACCTTACGATCCGGGTAGATATTTTTATTTTTATCTAATACCTACTAGCAAATACTCATCTCACGCAACTTTTATTCGTCGTTTGCTATAAAGTGCATATAAATAATGATGATGATTATGTTTAGATCAAATTATTTTGAATTTAACGATAAGATTTACACTTGTATCGAAGGTTTAATAATGGGTAATCCACTTAGTCCTATTTTAGCTGAAATCTTTATGGATAATTTAGAAAAATCAATACATGAACACCATCTTAGCAAATATTCCTTATATTGGTATCGATATGTGGATGACATTTTAGTTTGTTTTAATGGGACGTCAAGACAATTAGACATTTTCTTAGAATTTATTAATACATTACATCCCAATATTAAATTTACAGTAGAATTGGAACAGAAACACTCTATTAATTTTTTAGACCTCAAAATTTCAAATGTAAGCAATAAACATACTTTTGACATCTATCGCAAACCATCTTATACGGATATAATTATTCACAACTCATCTAACCATCCGTGCAATCAAAAAATGGCAGCATTTAATAGTTTTATACATATACTAAATAACATTCCTTTGTCTGAAGATAATTACAATAAAGAGATTAATATAATCAAACAAATTGCTGTGAATAATGGTTATAAGGCTAACATTGTTGATAATTTAATTAAAAATTAGCTTTAGAATTGGTGTACCCAAAAATTAATAATAATGAACTTAACAATTATCAAATTTTAACACACACAGGAAAGTTAACACAAAAAATATCACAGTATATAAAAAATAAAAATATGAATGCCAAAATTGCCTTTAAAACCAACAATAAAATTAGTAAGTTCATTAAAAATAACAATCCCCTACACCTAAAAGTAAGAAAAATGGTGTCTATAAATTAAATTGTGGTTCGTGTTCCAAAGTATATATTGGTCAAACTGGTAGACCTTTTGAAAAGAGAATTAAAGAACACCAGCCTTGTTTCATTAATGGCAAGGATAGTTCTAACTATGCTTGTCATTTAATTAATGAAAACCACATTTTCAATAGTGATTTCAATGTTTTACATATTGAAAATAAAGGTAAAAAATTAAATCTGTTAGAAATTATGGAAATCAATAAATATAAGAAATTGAATATATTACTTAACGAACAAACTGATTTTGGGTTTTCTCCGTTATTAAACCTTTCCTAGAAATTGTTAACTTGTTTCCTTTGCTATTCATAAGGCGCCTGGGTCAAGATTATTTTTTGTAATTTACCTGCAACAGCTGAAGTATATAATTTTAGCATATTTTAGTGTAACTATTCACATTTGAAAAAGAAGTTACCGTCGAAACACGTGTCATGTTTAAATAAAGTTAGTGGAAATCTTTAAGTGGTTTATTTAAGTGGTTCTTAGTTATGGATCTCCATCAAGTAAAGGCTAATTCGATTAAATTTTGATCCATTAGTTAAAATGCATTTACGCACACAGCAGTTCGTTCTAATTAAATACAACAACAATGGGAAATTAAAATGAATTAAAATGAACCTTTCGTCGCATCAGTTTTTGTTTAAATACATACAACAACGATGGTCATTTATTAATGAATATACGAGAAACACACACATTTGAAAGGGAGCATATTATTCTATTGAAGTAAAATGGTTATATTTGTTCTCGTAATATCTTGTTAAATTGTCCTCGTATCTACAGGCCGCCAAATAATCAACCTTGGTACTGCAATTAATTCCTCCATTTAGGCCGGCTTTTATTATTATGACAATAAGAATTTCTTTCAGTGAATTAGCCTTCCTGGAATTTCTAAATTTTTTCTGGTGGCATTACATGTTAATTAGAGCCAGTCAAACAATTTTTAAGTACCACTAAATACCTCGATTATCACAAATTACCTGCAATGATTACATTACATGCTACAATTACTGGATATTTTTACGTTCGTGGCTTTGAGCTCAGATAAATTTGTATAATGGTTAATTAAATAAAATGCAGATAGATTAAAATTTTAGTGAGCTCTTTAGTGAATAATTCTTAATAATATCTTACTCGACCACACGGTCTCAGGAAAATTATTACAGGGTGCCCTTTTATGGCGTACTTGTTCATAGTCGGTACTGAATTATACTGTTCATATAGCATCAAAACAATTCGTCACTCTAAACCCAGTACCCTATGCATTATATTTAGCTTAAGTTCACACTTACTGTCTCTACTCGCTATTGCTATTCCCGGAACCTGCGGAGTAACCTTAATTGCGTCTGGATACCATCTGTGCTCCTGCCGAATTTCACTTTTTTGTTGCTGGCGTAAATATTCACACTGTCCCCGAATTTTGTTGTAATTATCTAGTTAATTTTAATAGCTCCTAAACTGGGAGACCGTACTTCCGAGATGGTCGCAACTAAGACCATATTACCGACGAGAATATTACTAATTTAACTTGAAAAAAAAAACATTAAATACATTTTTGAACAGAGCCGTCCGCGGCATCTGCTTTCTCTTCTTTCGACCATTAGGACCGGCGGCAACTAGTAATGAGTATATCACTGATTTTTCGTTGTTAAGATCCTGCCTTTATAGGCAGAAATGCTACGCATTTTTTCCCCAAAATCCAGAAGCCTCAAACACCTACATCGAATACGCGTGATATTGCGCAACTTTGCTCTCATTTCGGCGAAAACATGGGTCGGTTACCTTTCAGTATTTCTCCATACCTAGCTTTTGCTTTTAGTGCACACGAGTGTTCAAAGTCCAAAAATTCCTTAATAGGCATTCTTGTTTTTCCTTTTGTTTTAATTCGCTGGACGGAAGATTAGACCCGCCTTGACCAATAAGGTTCTTTTTAGAACAAGATTTTCGGGAGAACCTGCATACATGCTGTACTTAGATGGAAAATAGTCCGCGCGTAAAACCGATTTTACTGGCTTTTGCATTTACTGCGGATTATTGGAATGATAGTCCAA
>JAEQML010071668.1:0-16000 GCA_016904865.1 Pissodes strobi
AGTCTGACGAACTGAAGGTTTGCCAGTGTATTTATATTAGAGAAATTTCTGATCATTGCATGCTTAAGGTTCATAATCGCTCCCGTTGACTGCTCGCGTTGTTTATAGTTTGCTTTTAATGTTTATTAAATAATTTCAAGTTCAAACTTGGGACAGGGTGATAATTAGTTAGTAGCTTTATGAATTATTATATGTGACAATATTATTCAAATTTAAATTAATTTTTTATATTACAGTTCAATGTATTTTTAGCCGTTTTAACACAAAAAATTAAATGAAATGTTTAATTATAAGTTTATTGGACTAAAAAAAATAATCTAAAATGTACGATCATTGACCACCTTTTCTGTATTAATTGAGATACACGTGATTGACCGCGCTAAACAACACTACAGACCAATAGAAATGCATTTATTTTTATTGTTTGACACAAAAATACAAATTCTTAAAGCTAATAAGAAGAGATTTTTTGTTATAAAACAATACTCCATTTTTTGGAAAAGGAAAAAAAATTAAAACTACTTATTTTAACTCATTTTTCAAATGAAATGTCTTACAACAGAAAGTTTTAAATTTGTCAATATGAGGTTCAGTCTAGAAATGCAGATGTTATGGAAAGATTGGACCTTGGCACTAAATAATATTTAGTTAGACACAACAATTTTGATTGTGATTTTGTTAGAATTAATTTACCATCAACAGAAATAAAATCCTTCAAATTTGGAAGTAATGCTCCCGGAAATATTCTTAAATTTATTAACATTCAAAAATAGATGGAAGTTCCTTTCGTTGTATATGCTGATTTCAAATGTATTTTTAAGCCCCTATTAAATAATGATGATGATGGTAATAATTATTCAAACATGAAAATCGAATTAGATAACTCTGCATCGTACACAATTAAAAATGCGAACACCTAGGAGATGTTTGATGATTGTTTTTCAAATTTGAACTATAGAGAGGACCTAACAGCGCACAAAATACTTATATCTTTTTTAGAGAGAGATGTTGGTAATTTATACAGAAAATATCTTCAAGTTCATAAAAAATGGATAAATTACCTGAATAAGATAAAATGCATTTGAACTACACTAAAGAGTGTCATATTTGTAACGAACATATTGATAATGATGAAGTTGTTGGTCATTGTCATATCACTGGAAAATATAGAGGTCCTGCACGTTCCATCTGTAATTTAAATTACAAACAACCAAATTTTATTCTTATAATATTACATAATTTGCGGGATTATGATTCCCATTTGTTTATTAAGAATATATTATGTTAAAATAATATGTAATAGCCCAAAATAAAGAAAAATGTATTTCATTTAAAAAACATATTGAATTTGGCTTCTATTTCGATAAAAAAAAATCAGGTAGTTTAAGAAATATATTTTTTATATTAGATTTATAGATTTATTTCAATTTTTACCATACTCTTTAGCAAATTTATCTCAAACGCTTGATGATCTTCTAGGTAAAGAAGTATTAAAATACTTTAATAACAAAGACAAATTTAAATATATTCGTCAAAAAGGAGTTTTTCCATATAAATATATCGACGACTATTCGAAACTAGATGAGGTAAAATTTCCTTCCTCCCATTTTTTGCTATACTTTTTTAATTTCCAAATAAGTAAGAACAAAAGGCAGTCTTTCAACTTTTTGTTTCTGGTGTTTTTGGCCCTTTAATCACTGAAACTTAAACTCATTGATTAATTTTTGAAAGCACCATATTCTGTGATACAACCTTTAACATCATTTTCAATTCTCTCGATATTGTCTTCTTTTTCTTTAGATAACAAGAATCCTTGATGTCCACATTGATTTTCAATTAACTTTTCTATAATGTCCCAGTCTAATTCTTCTGTAAAGCAAGTAGTTGCCTTGACTTTTTTGTCATCTCCCACAATACTAGCGTTTGTGTTACGTGTAGATGTATCCTTTATCTCCTCTATAACAGAATCCTCATTGGGTTCTTGTTGTAAACTAAAAGCCAGATTATCTATAGCCATACCAATTTCTTCTAGTAGTTTTGTGAGCTTTATATATTTTATAGAGTAACATAAAGTTGAAGCAGTAGATCAATTTCCTTCTAGCTCAGGATTAATATTTTTATCCACATATTGCGTTTCGAGCCCTAAGTATAATGTAAAATCTTGCTGAAGAATTCCACGGAAATAAACCGATGGCTCGAAATTCATTTTGTGTAGTTTGCGGTTTAGCAGATGCCTCAACAACAGCTTTTAAGAAAACACAAATTTTTCTTTGGTTAAAATTTCATGATGGTTAGTTCTTCTAAACTCCAACACAGCTTTTTCTCACCTTGACTTTAAAAGTTAAAATGCACCAATGTCAGCTGGTTGCAAAATGCGTGTAGCGTTTGGATACAGAGCTACCAAAATTATTCCTGGTTTCGTGCATAGCTCACTGACGGGGGGTGAGCGTTTGATGTGTGGAGTGGCCATCCACAAAATGAATTATAGGGAAAGCAAACAGTTCCAATACAGCTGTAACATAACTCCACTTTCATACAATCATTGACAGTGGGTCCGATTCCTGGGGGAAGAATTTGCTATAGTAGTGGGCATTCTTCTGTACTGTAAAATTATCAACAAATCTGAATGTAAACCTGACGGTAATGTTAATTTTTGCCTGGCTAGACTCTACCTAATACATGTTTCTGGCATCACAAGAAGCAATAACTTTGGTACTTTTAGAACAGGAGAAAAATCAGGTCTCATCCTTATTACATCCAGACGAGGATTACGAACTACATGAGACGTCCATGAAAGAGTCAGGCGCCTTGAACAGAGATTCAGCCTAGATGTGATGCACCAACCTCACCAGGTGAGGTTGCAAACATCATAAAAAGGCTGAGGATAAAAAACACATCAGCAACCTGATAATTTAGAAGCTTCCCAAAAAAGGAATCACAACGACGGCTAACACCATCAACGCTATGATGAGACTTGGCCACTCTCCTGATAGGTGGAAGGAGGCTGAGTAATACCTAAATTACGTAAAAATAAGACCTATCCTGAAAATTACAGACCCGTCTGTCGGTGTGAACAAGGTGGCTGAGAGAGTGATCCTGAGAAGACTCAACAACGTACTCGACACGACCCCTGCTCCTAATACGAATGCAGGAAGGGACAGTCAATGAACTTACTACTTCTAAAAGTAGTCGAGAACATAACCAGCGGCTTCAATAAGGGCCAAGCGACAGGGACAATCTTTCTAGACGTAGAAAGAGCCTTCGACAGAATATGGAATCAGGGGCTATACTATAAAATGATAGTAGGGAGCTACTCTGACCGGATCATCAAGATCATAAGGAGCTACCTAGCTGACAGGAGAATTCATGTGAAAATTTAAGCCAAAACATCTAGACCTAGGACACTTGAGGCGGGAGTACCGTAGGGCCCAACCCTTGGACCATCCCTGTACTCAATATTCACACATGATATACCGTTATACGTTAATTTGTAATTGATATACCGTCATTTGACGACGCGTAAATTTCATTGTACCCACACCGACACGAGAAGGATAAGCACTGTAATACAGGAGGCAGCAGATGAACTTATAAACTGGATGATAAACTGGAATATCAAGGTTAATGAGAGCGAAATGCAGTCCATACTCCTCCAGAGTACAATGGCTGCTGGACCGCACATACGGATAATAACATCGATACCTTGGAGTGCACCTGGACTGTAGCTTGACAAGAAAAAGGCACATCCAAACGGCAAGAGACAAGACCAAGAAAGCAATGGCTTTGTTAAATCTCATGATGGGAAGACATAGCAGAATGTCACTGAAGACTAAGCTCGCTAAGTCTTTATCAAAAGACGATAGCTAGGCCTCAACTGACGCATGGTTCAACATCTTAGGGATACGCAGCGAAATACTGCATGAAATTGCTCACATGACCAGAGAACAAGCTAGTCAGGATGGTAGCAGCGCACATTGGTTCGTCAGAAATGTCGACCTGCAGGCAGAACTACAGTGGCAACCACTATGACTTTATAGTCAATAAGGCTAGGCGCGTATTCTTAACAGCAGATAACCATGCCGACGAAGAACTGAGGTAAGCAATAGATTATCATCCAGATGACATCCCAAGAAGAAGACGCAATAAGCCATACACAGAAATCCTAGAAGTCTAATTGTATGACCGCATAAAAAGGAGTAGCGGTAATTAGCACAGAGCAGGAGTGGAGTAAGATTTAATCCTGCTACCAACAACTCAACTAGAGAGACAAACCACGTGAGGTGTGATCTTAGTAATCAGAGAAAGGCATCTACAATAGGAAGACCAGGACTTAATAGAAGCCAATCCCGACAGTTCTCCCCTCCGGCCTGCACGGATCACTGGGTTAAAGCACAGGCTGGAACACAGCTGAGTTTTTAGTGGATATGCTAAGATACTTTAAAATGTCATCATATCCTTTATTCTTTAAGTATTCTTCTATTGTAGACACCCATTTAGGAATATCCGCTTCTGAGACGACGGAGCTGGCTGATGTCACTCCTTCTAGCGTTCTGTGAGGCGCTTTAAAAACCATGTGTACCTCCCGATGCTTGGAAATTTCTCTTGAAGAATTGTAGGCATCCAAAAATTCCTTGACTGAGGTTTGAATATCACTTTTTCTTAGCGGAAAACCTTTCTTATTGTTAGTCAGTATCCACTCTTCCAATGTACTTTTCGCTTCCACATTAAGAACGCTTCCAAAGAATGAACTCGTACTGTATGTAATTTGCTGTGCGTTTGAAACATTAATGTTTGAAGTCGTTAACTATACTTCCTATAAAAGAAAATTTATAGCTAAATACGTTTATTAATAGTCAATCATTTTGATTGTGGAAGTTACAAACGTTTGTAAAATAATTATTAAATTCTCTTTAAAATTTAAAATTAGTCATTATCCTACTATAAAATATAGGTCAGGTTGAATATACGCGACATACGCCCGCTAACAGCCACTATCAAATGATTTAAACGGGTTGTCACCCACCGTTAATGCTCAGCCGCGTCCGAACACATGCTAGTTTCTGCGGCATTCCTCGATTCGATTTAGCCGATATTCCAGACCATTGTGTAAATGATTATTAACATTTGCAGTAATTAATTCAGAGTCCGGACATAAGTGACGCAACTATCGAAATTAAGCGTATATTTATCGTATTAAGCAAATTTTACAATAGATCGATAAATTGCACAAAAGTTTTGTGTTTTTTAAAAGTTTCGGACCTTATTGGATGATTAACAGAAACCATAGTCACAATTTCTTTTCAAAAATTTTAATGGCCATTTTAGGGAAATATAGGTATATTTGGCAAAGAGAAAACTTAAAATATATCGTTATAAAACTCTCTTCCTAATGAGTTTGGGTTACTAATGGATTAATAAATGCGCTGAAAATCAGGGGTGGCCTACTTTATTCAAAGTAGTGCCAGAATTATAAGAACAATAAATCTTTAATTTTTAAATTTTAAGGGTTACAATTTTCATGATACGGAGAGCCACAATATTTTTTTATACGTTAATTTGTAAGGATACGCAAATATATCACATATATCTCAGGGACGTCAGGAGTAAAATTCACAAGCATCATAGGTGATGCATGGGACAGTCAACGTATTAAACCTGCAAGAGTATTTAGATGTCAAGTAGTTCTGTTCACGAAAAGTGTCTCTGACTCAGTGACTGCTTTAAAACTACCTGGGTGGATCCCAATGTGTAGACATGAGCTTGACAATAAACAAGCAAAGTATAAAAGTGTAGTAAATGGTCAGACTTCTGACATTTATGTATTTGATACAAATTTAAGGTTCTAAGGAAAATAAGTAATAATTTTCTTATATGCCGTAAACCGGGATGACTATGATCCACTTATTATCTTCAAGTCTCAACAATCTTTCGAATTTAATAGTTGACCAGTTCAAAAATGGTTCATATATAGGAAGGATATATGTATATTCGATTTCATGAGTTTTTCTAAAGCAAAAAAAATTATTGCCACCCTTTTTTTTACATTGGGTGGCCATATTCACCCCCTGCTTTGGGACCACTATGGCCAAGTATTTCAATTTCCTTAAAACCCATTCTAACACCTTCTCCGGGGTGACTATGGCTACTAACCAAAAAAATAAAGGTTCCTATAAATAATTTGTGGTAAGTAGGCGATTAAAACGTTGGTACAAGGGTGAACAGTCCGACGCTTGGCGAATTCTGCTTCGCAATGATAGGAAGAGCCGACATCGAAAGATCTTTAGCGCTAGAGATAGATTATACGCTTATTTTAATTTACTCGTGAATTTGAAATACTTTCAGTTTTGGCAGGGCAGAACATCAGGAGAGAATTAGAGATTTAATCTTGAAAATCTAAATTACAAAAATAAACGGAATATACGATATCAGCAAAAATATGAAATAAGCAGAGCTCTCTACCTAGGGTTGTGTAACTAAACGCAGACCGAAGAATACTAAATTTTATTTTTACGTTAAGACCGAAAATAGGCTTGCTTGGCGACGTAATCGCCGGTGTGTACTTTCCCATTAGCATAGTCGGCTGCAGGCACGTCTGTCGGCGGAGGAGCGACCTGGGTGGCTGGAACGATGGTGTAGCTGTGTTGCAGGGTCTGCGGTGGGGCGGCGACGTCTTCCAAGTCTTCTGGTAACATAAATGCTGTTTTTTTTTTATGGCACTGGCACACACACTAAAGGGAGACCCTATGGCGCTCGACGAGCGGTGTGTGTGCGAAGATGTTGATTGACAAGGCTCTTGAATATTTGTAAGTTGTAATTAGTGGAAAACAGATGTTCTGGGAGTGAGTTCCACAGTGATGCAGTGCGCCAGACAAAGGAGTTCTTGTAAAGCGATGTTCTAGGAGTTTCTAGTTGTACGACGTACTGGTGCGCTCTTGCCGTCTGTCGTGACTGTCTGACAGGAGCTGCCAGGGGCGGGATGAGGCGGGCCAAATCCTGGGAACATCTGCCGTGAAAGTATCTGTAAAACAGAGATATCTCGGCTACATGTCTGCGGTGTTCCAGACTATCTAGATTCCGGGTCAACTCCGGGTCGCCGACGAGACGCACTGCTCTCTTCTGTATGGAATCCAGCAGCTTTAAGGTGTGCTTTGGTGCGGCATCCCAGATATGTGAGCAATATTCTAAGCACGGTCTTATTTGCGCTTTGTAGAGCAAGAGCAACTGCTGCGGTGTATAGAGTTTTTTGTTGCGGAATAGCGCACCAAGCTTCTGGGAGGCTGATTTTGCGATGTTAGCAACGTGGTCATGGCAGGACATATTGCTGTTGACCGAGATACCCAGCAGTCCGATTGACGAGGATGAAGGAATGGTCGACCCTGCCATAATAATGTCAGGGCCCGCTGTATTGGCCCTCTTGGTAAACGTGGCTGCTTGGGTCTTTGCTGCATTGAACTGGACCAAAGTTCGGTCGCCCCAAGTTTGAACTTTCTCCAGGTCTTGATTAATTGCTGTAATCTGCTCCTGTCTGCGGTGATGAGTCTCAGTCGCTGGTAAGGGTTTTTCTGATCTAAAGTGGGAGGCAAGGGTACTGTCATCTGCAAAACTGTAAACAGGATTATTTGTTTCGGTAAGCAGGTCATTAATATAGAGGAGGAACAGAGTTGGTGAAAGTATTGCGCCCTGAGGCACGCCCGCGTTGATGGTGAATGTGTCCGAGATGTGTCCATCGACTGCAACGTGCAGAGATCGGCTCTTAAGGAAACTGGCAAGCCAGCTGCAGAGAGAGGCCGGCAGTCCGAATGACGGTAATTTGCTGAGCAGTCCGTCATGCCAAACTCTGTCGAATGCCTTTGAAATATCCAACGCAATCGCTCGAGCCTCTCCGTAGTTCTCAATTGCCCTACTCCATATATGAGTGACATAGGCCAATATATCTCCTGTCGATCTCTCTTTGCGAAAGCCGTATTGATTATCGCTGATTATTTTGTTGTTCTCGAGGTACTTGAGCAGTTGCTGATTGACTACACGTTCCATGACTTTGGAGATTATTGGAAGCAAGGCAATTGGACGATAGTTTAAGGGCGTGGTTTTCTTGCCCTTTTTTGGAACAGGTTGCACTCGAGCGACTTTCCAAGAAGATGGGTAAATCCCTTTTCCGTAAAACAGAGAAAAAAGCCTGGAAAAAACGGGTGTTAGTTCGTTGGCGCAGTTCTTCAACACGATGGCAGGTATTCCATCCGGTCCTGATGCCTTTTGCGTATCTAGATTTTTAAGGATTTTACGAATATCACGGTGATGAAATTTGACTTCTGCCATGGTAGTGTTGATGTTCGATAAGGTGGGGAGAGTCTTGCCTTGGGGGACGTCTAAGGTAGAGTGCGAAGAAAACATTTTGGCGAGCATGTTTGCTTTTTCCCTGGCTGTAGTCGCCGTGATGCCACGTTCGTCCGTCAAAGGTGGGAGAGACGTTTTTGTAAAGTTGTTACTTACTGCCTTTGCTACCGACCAGAAATTCCTGGAGCCACTGGGGCATTGTAAAAGTTTATTCCTGATCCTTTGATTGTGCTTGTTCTTAGTTTCGTCGATAACACGCTTGCGTTCGTTTCTCGCTTCGACAAAATAATTGCGATTTTCAGCGGTCTGATTTTGCTGCCAGTACTTGTAGGCTTGCTGTTTCCTACCCACAGCTCTTTCGCATCTTTTGTCAAACCAGGGCTTTCCTTTTGATGGTAACTTGATGGAATTTGGGATATATGCTTCCATTCCTGAGGAGATTACTTGCGTGATCCTTTCGCAGCAGACTGACGGGTCGTCAGCGCCAAAGCAGGCGTCGAGCCAAGGAAAATCTAGATAGAACTCCCTCAGATCGTCCCAGTTTGCAGAATTGTAATGCCAGATTTTGCGAGGCAATGGTGGATCCTTCTGTATGAGTGGCAATTCACAAACCGTTGTAATAAGTTTGTGGTCGGAAGTACCTAATGGCGGACCAACTGTAACTGTGTACTGGTCAGGATTGGTGGTTAGAAAAAGATCCAGGAGGGCGGCGAACTCGCCCCTCTCTGAGATTCGAGTTGGTTCGTCTACAATTTGAGTAAGCCCGCAGCTGATGGCGAATGCTTCAGCCTCTCTACCTTCGTTGTCGGTCTTGTTGTGATGTTTGAGCCAGTTGGTGTTGTGGGCATTGAAGTCTCCCAGAACGATTATTTCTGAACTGGGATGATCAACCTGTATTGAGTCAAAAGTGGTAGCTAGTGTTGAAAAAAAGCTTTGGTAGGCTCTATCGCTCGGAGGGCGATAGAGACAACATATAAACTTGGTTAATCCCTTGGCGGTGAACTTGAGCCACATGACGTCAAGGTTGTTCGGTTCGAGTGTTTCCTCTCGGTGGCATGAAAGGTCGCTTCGGACAAAAAGGCATATTCCGAACTTATGTCTAAATCGGGTATGTAAGTCGTAACCAGGATAAGGGTAGTTCACTGTTGTTGTTGTAGAACATACTTGTGTTTCTGTAAGAGCTAGTATGTGTGGTCTATTTGCCTGCAGATGTTGGTGTACCGAATTTATGTTTGTATTTAGGCCTCTTATGTTGCAGAAATCAATTCTAAATTGGTTCGGTATCTTTGCTGTCTGTGAAATGCGGAATGAAGGGCTCCCAGGGCCACCCAGCGCCCGTAGATCCGAATGGCCGGGGAGTTTACCTCCGGAATATTTTGATCCTGGAAGCACCATCATGTCCATATTATTATATTCCTACTGTGGAACCCGGAACCACCAGCGCGGAAACGGAACGTGATTTGGGAAAACCACTTAGCGCCTCCCAGTTCTGGTGGGGTGGTCTTTCACCGGACGATGCGAGTAGGCGTATGCATCTACCACTTTGAGACGTTCTATGCTGACTGTGACGTCACGGTCGTGCATGTGGATGATGAACGTCTTATCGGACCTTTTAAGGACCTTAAAGGGACCATCGTAGGGCTGCTGCAGTGGGGCCTTGGAGGCATCGTGCCGTAGAAACACATAGTTTGAGGTCGCAAGATCCTTGTGCACGAAGATTTTCCTGCAACCATGTTGGGTGCCTGGTGTTAGTCGAAGTTCTTGCATGTGTTCTCGCAGTTTCCGAATAAACTCAGGTACGCTGCTGTCTGCCTGACGATTTGCGGAGAGAAATTCCCCGGGGAGTCGGATGGTCTGTCCATATCCGCAACACTGGACTGGAGGTCTTCTTTCCAAGCACAGCGAATGCCTAAGAGGACTGTCGGTAAGGTGTCGGTCCATCGCTGGCTGGGGTGGCACCTGATAGCGGCCTTGAGCTGACGATGGAATCGCTCTATCATGCCATTTGCTGCAGGATGATATGCCGTGGTGCGCAGGTGAGTTGTACCTGTCAAGCGGTTCAGGTGCTTGAACAAGTGCGACTCAAATTGACGGCCTTGATCGGTTGTGACTCTTAGAGGCGTGCCAAACCGACATATCCAATTTGTATAGAAGGCTTCGGCTACAGTTGCAGCTTCTTGATCCTGCAGGGGAACAGCTTCAGGCCAACGAGTAAAGCGGTCAATCATCGTGAGGCAGTAGCGGAACCCATTAACTGTTGGCATTATCACAATGTCCATGTGTATATGCTCGAACCTTGCTGAAGGTGGCATGAAAGGAACTATGGGCGTAACAGTGTGACGGCTTATCTTTGCTCGCTGACAGTCCAGACAAGTTTTAGCCCAAGCTCTGCAGTCTTTCTTGATGGATGGCCACACAAAGCGTTGCGTTACTATCTTGACAGTTGCATTGGCTCCGGGTGAGAAAGGCGGTGGACAGTGTCAAATGAGGCTCTCCTGAAAGGTTTGGTAATAAACGGTCGAACTGCTGCAGTAGAAACATCGCATAATAATAAGGTATTGATTCCGGGAATCTGCATGCGCTTCAACTGCAGAGAAGAGTTCTCCTGCTGCAACTTCTGGAGTTCGATGTCGTTTTTCTGCGATGTAGCGAGGGCTTCAAAGTCTAGAATAAATTCTAGTTCTTCAATGCGCGATAAAGCATCTGCCACTACATTGTCCTGACCAGAAACGTGCCGAATGTCGGTGGAAAATTGGCCAATAAATTCTAAATAGCGGAACTGTCGTGGTGAGCACTGTGGTGGCGATTGATGGACGTGACGATAAAATATCGTAGACGCGATCGGCGGTTTCTGCTACTTCGGCCAAAGTGTTACTTGTAGAAATAGCAACAGTGGTTTGTATGTCGGTAGGAAGGCGACTCTGCCAAATGGTTCGTACCAGTGAATCTGGAATTGCTGTACCTGCTAAGCCTTGAAGACGTCGAAGGAACTGTGATGGTTTGTCGTCGTTAATTTGTTCTTGCTGGAGAAGCTGCTTTGTTTTCTCCTCCTGTGACGTACTTAACCGCTTGATCAAGCCTTCTTTCAGTCGATTGTACTAGTTTGTATCAACTGGTTGCACAATAATGTCTCTCACTTCACTACTAAATCGGCGGGGTAGTGCCTTGAGTACACTTAGATACCTTTTTGCGTGGTCGTTGATGGATTCAGAGGTGAATTGTAATTCCACCATGGTAAACCAAATTTCCGGGTCTGCCGGGTTGAATTCCGGGAGCGGAGTTGCGACAGAAATCATTCCAGTCGGTAATTCATCCACGTCATTAGGCATTATCGTAAAACTCGCGTAACTGCCACAAAAATACACAAATAACTCACGAGATCACGTCGGGGTCGCCACTTTAGCGCTAGAGATAGATTATACGCTTATTTAAATTTACTCGTGAATTTGAAATACTTTCAGTTTTAGCAGGGCCGAACATCAGGAGAGAATTAGAGATTTATTCTTGAAAATCTAAATTACAAAAATAAACGGAATATACGATATCAGCAAAATATGAAATAATCAGAGCTATCTACCTAGGGTTGTGTAACTAAACGCGGACCGAAGAATACTAAATTTTATTTTTACGTTAAGACCGAAAATAGGCTTGCTTGGCGACGTACTCGCCGGTGTGTACTTTCCCAGCAAAAAATTTTGACCATCGAGTGGTTCTTGAAATATAACAGCTGGCTTGAATTCTAAAGAATCCCAGGAAGGAAACTTTCATAAAAATAAAAAGGACCAAAGAGAATTGGGTCCGATATTGTGGTAAAAACCCACAGGTGGTTAATGGGGACAACAGGTAGAAAACTCTGCGATAACAAAATATGGTCAACTATCTTATAAAAGTAAATTCGAAATGCTTAAATAAAAGCTTGATAAATAATACATATATATAAACTACACATTACGTGGGAGCATTCGCCCACAGATCAAAAAGCGACGTCGTTATGAACGCTTGGCCGCCACAAGTCAGTTATCCCTGTGGTAACTTTTCTGACACCTCTTCCTTAGTTGGACTGTGACTAACGCTGTGCTACGATTTGTAACGATCATTATTCTCTGCATAAAAATATGTTATTCTGCACGCGTTGCCACCTCCAGCGTTTTACGTGTGGCCAGAGTCACCCCAAAAGATGTAAAAAGAGTAAGGGGTGAATATGGCCTCATCTTATCTCAAAACACCAAAAGTTTGCAAACAAAATTTAGAGTAACATAGGTAGTAGAACCTTTTGGTATGCCTGAGAAATAAACATAATTCTTTTGGTGTTAAAAACCGCGGCGTGACGAACAAAGTTATTACGGCACTTTTTTAGGCCATTTTTCATGTTCTTTTCTACTGACTACGAAAAACAAAAGATAAACGTTAGATATGTAAAAACGCTTGCATTTTATATTTTCAGGTATATATTATTAATTTCCATCAGTTGTTTAATTAAGAATATCAAAATTTTAACGTTATGAATTTTTAAACATTTTTCAATTTTTTGCCATTTTTACCCCTAGGGGCTATAGTCACCCCGGTTTACTGTGTATATTAAATTACTCAAATGAAAAACCTAAATGATACACATTTTTAAATGCTAGTTATATTTATTTACATTTATAATATTATTCTATATTTAATTACATTTTGCTGTTGCTCTCCTCGTCTAGACTAATTATAATCGCTTTAATTATAGATTTAGAGTAATATAGGAATTTTCTTCCGTAACTACGTGATGGACTGAAACTTTCCAACTACCTGAGGATATATCGTTAATACATTTTCATTTTAAATTCTATAATGGTACAACTTAAAGTCGGAGAAGTATGATTTTAATTGGTGTTACATGCGCTCTACAGGATTAAAAATACATTAGTATGGTGGCAACCAGTGCCGTGTAATGCTAGTTATGTAATGAACGCCGATTACACCTTTTTATGTACTTACTGTAAATTCGGCCTTTTATTCAACTCCTGTTCATTCTCTAAAACCAGGTGTTGACACCATATTTTGTTGAAAATATTTTACCTAGACAACATGGGCGGCAACAACCTCTATTTCTCCACCTAGTAGTCAGTAACTTCATTCCACTTTCCAGTACTCAAATCTAAATTTAGTTATAATGAAATGAGCGCAGGCCAAATTACTTTCCGTTTTAAAATAATATTTGAGACATGGGAGCACACAATTTAAAGGGAGCATTTTTATATTTAATCAGTGGTTGGCTCAAATTTGTTCAGGTAATTTCTGATATGGCCTAGGTACTTAAAAGTTCGCCAGACAATCAGTTATGGCATAAATAAAAGAAAATTCATTAGCATTAACACTTAGCCCGCTGTGATTTACTTTGTATCAAACTTTCCCTGGAGCTTAAATTCTATCAGATAATATGGTGAGAAAATTCTATATTCCCTAATAAATAAAATGCAGAATGACTGAATTTTAATGCGATACTCATGAGACACACAACAATATCGCTTCTATACATACAGGCACCCTAAGCATTATGATTTAAAACTAAACTTACTTTCTAGGTCTACTATATTAATCCGGAACCTGCTATCCTAGCCTTAATAGCTTTTAGACCACCTTCCCTCACGACGAGTGACGAATTTCAAACAACGTTTCCTTCAATACTTTTCCCGAGTCGACGAAATGAATTTGCTTATTTACTTATTTAATTTCCACGAGTCTCTGGTACTTCGAGACACTTCTTACGGTTTAGTCAATATTGTTTAACCATTTGGACAGAATAACATACAAGAGAGATAAATTTATACTAAAAATTTCCCGAGTCCCCTTTGGACAGTATAACGTTCTAAGCTTCAAGTCCAAGATGGCGGGCGAAGAACAACTCAGGAAAGACGATCCAAACGAAAAATGCTGTAAATATTGCAAAAGTAAGGGGGTTAAAGATGTTAAGTGCATATCGTGTAAAAGTGTTTATTATAGTTCATGTGCCCTAAGAATAACAGGGTTAAAAGTGCTTAGTGGCAGCAGAAACATAGTCAAATGCTGTGCATCACGCGATGATCAACCAACACAAACGGATGACGGTTTTGACAATACCGAAAAGTTTTTTGCCGATAAGGAGTCAAACACGGATGTAGAGGTATTATCTTTAGAATTAAAGTACGTAAGCAAGCTACTGGATGAATCCGTTGAAAAATGCAATATCCTGAAGCAGAATAACGCCCTTTTACAAGAATATAACATGCAACGGGAAAAAAGGGGAGTGCGAAAACTCTCAAACCGAAATTCGAAGCTCCGCCGATCCTGAGCAAAGCAGCAAAAATGACGTTTATATACAGGCGCCAACTACTGCAGCAACGACATCGGATACAGTAGCAACACGAAAAAGAAGACGCGGAAGGTGGTTTTGAGACTTACCAAAACAGAAGACAGAAACGTCAAACTCATTTTCCACAATCGGAAGACGAAAAAGAAGACGGGGAAGGTAGTTTTGAGATTTACCGAAACAGAAGAAAACGTCAAACTGATTTTCATCAACAACAAGATGGAAATGAAAAAGAGGATTATTATAATAATCAAAACATAGCAAAAAGGAGAAATTCAAATATTCGCTACGGCACTAGGGAGAACGGAAATGAATTTGAATCAGCTAAACAACGCGGGGATAAGAAGATCTGGCTGTTTCTGTCGAAAGTAAGGGAAGGAATATCCGAAGAAGTGGTTAAAAATCGCATCACGAAACACACCAAAGCCTCTGCAGAGGAGGTACACGTCAAGATATGCCAACCAAAAAAGCAAGTATCAAAAAATTAGTCAAACCAGAACTTAAGGATGATGTATACAGCGAGGCTTTCTGGCCAAGGGGTACAGCATTTGAAAGATTTAATTTTGCGCTAGGGCGTAATTTTTTAGACCTAACCTAACCCTTAGTAGCGGGGACACATCTATTAGTAATTACAGGGCTGTCAGGTGATGCTAGCTGCCCTAACATTAAGCATACTGAAAAATGCAGTGTGGAGAAAAGAGAAACTCTCGGGGATGCCAGTGATAAACCAGAAAAGCTGTCGGTGTTCCATCTTAACACGCAAAGTATGAATAATAAGCACCTAGAATTGGAAGTACTTCTTTCTACAATAATGCCAGATGTTTTCTGTACAACTGAACATTGGTTACAGGGAGATGACATAAGAAGGCTGTATTTTAATCAATATAAACTAACTAGTCACTTTGCAAGAACAGAATATAGAGGTGGAGGTACTGCGATATACTCAAGGACCAATTTAAAGGTTTTTAATACGAGTTCCATCAATAGCTTACCTACAGAAAACACTGTGAATTTTGCATTTCAGAACTAAAAATTAATAAAAACTCGTACTTGTTTATTGGCATATATAGATCCCCATCAAGAGATACTGATATAGTTCTTTCTAGAATTTCAGAAGTTTTAGATGAGGTTTACAGACCAAACAGATACATAATAGTAAGTGACGATTTTAACATAAATTTTGCCGTCAATAACGAACTCAGTCTTTCTCTATTACAACTCTTTTCCAGTTATGACCTTCAACCTCTTGTACAGGGATTCACTAGGGTGAGTGCTGTTTCTAGTTCTCGGATTGATAATATTTTTAGTAACACTTTGATGAGGAGTTACTAAGCTGTGATA
>JAEQML010071669.1:0-16000 GCA_016904865.1 Pissodes strobi
GAGTTGTTTTCGTATCTTGCGTTGTTTTCGATAAAAAAAGTAAAAACCGGTTTATTACATTTCCAAACTTTTTTGATAAAATCGATATTTTTATTTATATCTTAAATATGCTTTTACCGATTTTGTTGAAATTTAATAGGGTTATCTGTAGTAATAGGCGGCTCATTTATCCTTTACTAGATTAAAAATAAGATGTCAAGTGGCGTCCCGGGGGGCATCATACCGAATATTATTGACAAAGAAATGTGCGCCACTGACTCTTTTAAACATTTTATATTTTTTTCGTATTAAGCAGCTAAAAATACAACATTTTTGTTTCCTAATTTGTTTTTGTATCTTGCTTCGTTTTCCAGAAAAAAAATAAAAACCAGTTTATTAACATTTCTTTAGGGCACAAAATTCTACATCAAACGCTGTAATAAACTGGTTTTATTTTTTTTCTCGAAAACGAAGCAAGATACGAAAACAAATTAAGAAACAAAAAAGTTGAATTTTTAGTTGCTTAATACGAAAAAAATATAAAATGTTTAAAAGAGTCAGTGGCGCACATTTCTTTGTCAATAATATTCGATATGATACCCCCGGGACGCCACTGGACATTCTATTTTTAATCTAATAAAGGCTAAATGAGCGGCCTATTACTACAGATAACCCTATAAAATTTCAACAAAATCGGTAAAAGCATATTTAAGATATAAATAAAAATATCGATTTCATCAAAAAAGTTTGGAAATGTAATAAACCGGTTTTTACTTTTTTTATCGAAAACAACGCAAGATACGAAAACAACTCAAGAATCAAAAATATTGTAATTTTAGTTGCTTAATACGAAAAAAATATAAAATGTTTGAAAAAGTCAGCGGCGTACACTTTTTTTGTCAATAATATTCGGTATGATGCCCTCCGAGAAGCCACTGGACTTTATATTTTTAATCTAATTAAGGCTAAATGAGCTGCTTATTACTACAGATAACCCTGCCAAATTTCAACAAAATCAGTAAAATAATATTTAAGATATTAACAAAAAACTGATTTTTTATAAAAAGTTTGACACCCTGTATCTTGGAAACTATGCATTTTCGGACCCATGTTCATATGAAAAAATGTTCATGATTTCTTATGTAGAATCACCATCTGTAATTTGGCGATGTTATTTCCGGTCACCCTGTATATATATATATATATATATATGTCTGTATATAAAAATACACGAGTAGGTTTTTGTAGAGGTTTTACATACTCTTGTTTTTATAAATTTGCAGTTACTTTTGTTTTGAAAGGGATAAGACTGATTCTTTATAGCACAGTTGGCAATTTTTTGTTTATGTTCTCAGGTTCCGAAGTATTTGCAGATAATTGGGAAAAAGCACTTATTAAGAGAACCGTCGGCGTCGTTAAGCAAATCGAACCAGAGAAGAAAGGCTGCTGGAAATTAATTTTGAATCGTCTCAAAAGCATGTTCAGCCATAAGAGATATAAACAAAAGTTGAAAACTACGAAAAGTGAGTATTCTTTGGTATCAACTGAAGAGCAGGAAGACGATGAAAATGATTTTGATTGGTGGACTAAATTTTACGCGTCTATTGATGTAAGTTCGACGGCTGGAAAGGTCTGTTTTTAACTGACCGACATGTCAGATCTAGCTACTAATTACAATTTCTGCTATTATGCGTTTATAATTTTGTGTCTTTTAGCTTAGCTATATAGCAATGCCCAGTTAACTGACCGACATGTCAGATCTAGCTACTAATTACAATTTCTGCTATTATGCGTTTATAATTTTGTGTCTTTTAGCTTAGCTATATAGCAATGCCCAGGATAGATTGAAGGAATATATAACTTAATTTCAGTAAATTAGTTCATAGCATGTTTTACCCCTAAATACTTGAGTGCAACTATTCAGTATTTTCGATTAAATCGAACTTGTATTCAGTTAAAACTTTGAGCAAGTTTGAGCTAAAGGAAAGCAGTTAAGCTGGACTTGTCGGCTGCTCGCTATTCGCGGTTTAATAATATATATTATTATATAGTTAAAACGAACGAAATTGATTTTGATTATTTGCCGCTTATCTATATTATATAAGAAAGAAATTTAATTAATTTTACAATTGGGAATTTAGCCATATTGAACTGTTGCCCATTATTGCGCCATTTAATTTATATTGATATATCGATTATACATTAAAGATAGCTCCCTTAGTGTGTTGAACTCGTCTATGTTTCGTCGATCTTCTTATATTAGAGCTTTGAAGCCGTAAATAAAGGTGAACAATGTATATGTCTTTACTCAAAACCTCAGGAATATTAGTAAACGTTTATATATTTTGATCAAAATAAATCCGAATATGCTTTTTGTGTTTTAAGCCAATTCGTTATGCAACTAGTAATAATACTACTTTACTATGAAAACTCAGAATATTTTTTTGCATAATTTTTCGATGGTGTTATAAAATTAATCGTAGTAAGAGTCGGCTTTTTAGTTGGAGCTCTATTGCATGCTGCTTTGGTGCGAGTAGTTGTACATTTTATCTAACACCAGCTCAAAAGCGAACTCAGTAACATTCGCTAAATTTGAATATTACGTTTTAATGTCTTTTATTTCTGACATCTTGTTTATTCAGAGTGTAACGCTCAGTTCCCACACAAATACAAACCTAATTTACATAAATCTACAAGTTCACAATAATCTCCAAGTTCACAATCGGCGGTACAGCCTTTAGTGCAAGACAGTGGAGAAGGGTCGTAGTGAGTTATAATGCCTGAGCGCCACGCGGTTAACTTATCGCCATGCCCTGATGCTGGATCTTCAGTGAGATTCGACCAATAACCACGAATTGCTCTCCTCCCCGCTGTAACCTATTGAGAAAACTCGGAAGGGGAAACAAAAAAAAAGAAATACCACCTCAATTAAACAAAAATAACAAGTGTATATTCAATATTGGTGACTATACTTTTGAATTAGATAAGAAAAATAATTGCTACAAGAAGAATTTCTAGTATATGTAGCTATGACAATTAATATATAAATGTATGCTACAGATGGATTATTAAAAGTAACGGTTTAAAGTTAAGTAGTACTTTATGTTATATCTACGGCGCCCTATAAATACGAAGACGTGATCACGTGTCGTTTAGATGCCCTTGATTGGTGCTATCAACCTATACGGTACAAAATATGATAACTTCTTCTACTTCTACACTCTAAATAACTCTAATCAATAAGCGAGAAGTTAACGTGCTAGTTCAGATGTACTAGAGATTCATGTAAATAAAATATTCATTAATGTAAGTACAATATCGACCTATTAGTTACTATCGGTACCAAAGATAAACCTACATGAGTACGCATCGATATGCTATGTTGATATACGAACAGTTCCAAACATATCTATATTATACAACGCTGGAAAATATAAAACACGCAATCAAGACTACGCTGAAAAGAAGTAAAACTACTACGCTGAAATTAATTAATAACTCGCCAATACTATCCGGATTAGCTGGATAATCCGGTATACCTAGGCTAACTATTGAGAATAATCCGTTACTCCCAAATAACTTGAAGGTCGCTATATTTTAAATCAAGCAAAACCCTTAATCACCTTCATTAAGCAAATTCATCAAAACTTTAATTCAAGTAGCCCTAAATCACCAATCAAATAAAACATAATAATAAGATTAAATAAAATAAAAGTCTCAAAATACACTAGATAATACCCTAAATTAAGACTTATCTGATACGCTATCAAGCCAACAGTGAGTTCATCCAGGATCTAGGTGTTCGTCGAATCACTGGAGCGTCAAGGTAGCGAAGACATACTTTATTTATTTATTTATTTATTTATTTCCAAATATTCCAATCGACAATTTTTAACAATTGTATAAGAATAGTCAATACAGAAATAATTTAAAAAATTAAACTAAACTAAAAACTTACAACCAAAAGTAACTTTAAGAATCTATAAATTAATGAACTCCCCTATAGAATAACGCCCTTCGTAGGCGTTGAGGTTTGGATCAAACAGCGAGACACGCTGTCAACTTGATGGTTACTCCGAAACCACGTGTTGTCGGAGGAGTCTCAGTATGCAGTCTGGAAACCCAGGTAGGAAACCGGATCGTAAGAGGACAATGGAAGGCCCATAAAAACCAATAATCCAAGAACAAAAAGTCCAAAAATCCAAATCCAAAATTAAAAACCCCTGAAAGAAGCAGGGCAAATTAGAACGGTGATCAAGCCAAAATATGAAGGAAACAGGTACGGAACCTCAACAAATAACAGATCAAAACAATATCTGTATCAAAATTACTCAAACAACATACCTGTAGATGTTAAACGGGGTTCAAGTGTGTGGCAGCTCTCGAAAGTCAAATCCCCAAACGTGGGTGCAGGTGGTCGAATCTACAAATCTTCCTTCATCTACAATCATCCATCAGACGAGATACCATTGACGACCACAATCCTGCTCAAGGGCTTCGTTGACTAATCCCCTAACTAGGGCACTGTATATTTCACACTAAATATCAGTATCTCAACGAAAATTCCCAATTTCGAGAGCTCGGCACTGAAACCTACTGGTTCCATCAAGATCAGACTAAATTGGCTTGCTCCGAAAATGACGCGGCTGGCAGAATCATTATCGCGCAGACTCAACATGCTAAGTTGCCAGCAGCGTCCCTATTTGTGACAAAGTACTAGAAAGTTATGATGTCATTATTATTATTATTATTCAGCATTTATTGTAAGAGAATTGTGTCTACACAATTTACAAACACTTAGATTATAACCTACAATAAATACACGGTAAATCCACAAGAGTAAACTCGTGCGTGGAAAACTAAACATTCATCACAAGTTACAGCCAAATAGTGGCACTCAAAAATATGCATGCACATAAACGTATACAAAATGCTATAGTAAAAGAACAAACATAATAAAGTAAACAGTGCCAAAAACAATTACACGTAGAAATAAAATGAGAACAATATATTTTTCACATTAACCGATAAAATCCTTACATTACTACAATTATAATTTGTATCTGCTTAAAACTTTACAAATTACGATACATGGTGAATACATATAGTGAATAAAAACGTTAAGTATTATAGCAATTTTTTTCGTCTAATAGCGCGTAAACTTCATTCCTAGTTATTTCACTTGTAAGAAAATTCCTAATAGCATATTTAAAAGTGTTCTTTGACTGTGCGGTTCTAATAATATGGGCAATTTTTTGGTATATGTTAGCACTTAAGTAAGTAAAGCATCTTTGACCAACGGTTTTTTTGGCTTGGGGTTTTACTACACCATTCCGTCTAAATCTCGTGTTATACTCATGACTAATATTCTGCAGAATGATTTTTTTATTAAAGATGCGCATAGCTACAGTTTGAAAGAATAACAATCTTACGTCAAAAATATTTGCTTCATTATAGAGCTGTTCTGTAGGGTAAAGCCGATCTATGTTAAAAATCATTTTAATAAGCCATTTCTGTGTCACAGTTAAACATTTTAAATGGGTTTGTAATATCCCTCCCCATGCAATTAACCCATAAGTTAAATGCGATTGGACCAATGCATAATAAAGGCATTTAAGTTGTGGTAGTGAAAAGATTTTACTATACATTTTAAATAATTGTATTAAAGATCTAAGCTTTTTGTTGACATATTCGACGTGGTGGTTCCATTTAAGATGACTGTCAATGTAGACTCCTAATTATTTAATATTTGTACATCGGCTTATCCTAATCTTCTGAGAATTCTCTAAAAGTTCTATGTTTTGAAATTCTGGTAGTCCGCTTGAACGACTGCTAAAGGGCATGAAAAAAGTTTTCGAAAAGTTTATACTCAATAAATGATGGTTGAACCAATTTATATATTTCGGAAAATCGTCTTTAATTAAGTTTTTAAGTTCCTCCCATGATCCAGCAGTGTATGGAACGCCGGCGTCATCAGCGTAGCTAGTTATTTCGGCCCTACCGTCAACCCTGTATAAATCATTCATATAAATAATAAACAGAATAGGACCGAGAACAGTTCCCTGGGGGACGCCACAATTAACAACTTGCGGATCACTAAGTTCCTCATTTATTACAACCCGTTGGAGCCTATTTTGTAAATAACTTTCTAACAATTTTAAAGTATTTTCTGAAAAGCCAATATTTCGCAATTTTTTTATTAGGATTTTATGGGAAATAGTGTCAAAGGCCTTTGCTAAGTCAACAAAAATGCATATTGTAGGAATATTGTTATCAATCGAGTTATATAATTTTGATACCAAATCGGCCATTGCATCTTCTGTTTCGAAAACCATATTGATTATTGGATAAAATATTATTTTTTTCTAGGTGATTAACTATTCTATGTTTTAGAATTTTTTCGAAAATCTTAGAAATATTACTAACCAAAGCTATTAGCCTATAGTTAGCTACATCTTCCCTATTTCCCGATTTATATGGAGGTTTAACTATTGCTTCTTTTAAAACGTCTGGATAGATACCATCCTGAATTGATTTGTTAACTAAAAATGCCAATGGTGTTGCAATGTACCGACCAATACCCTTTAAAACTTCAGACGTAATTTTATCCTTTCCAGGTGATTTTTTAGGTTTTAATGTATTAATTATTTCCAGAATTTCTTTTTCAGTTGTTAATCTAAGGTTAACTTTATTCTCTATTTTGGTTTCGTTGAAAGTTAAATTAGTATCATTTTTTATAGTTTTTGCTAAATTCGCTGCTACATTACAAAAATAATTATTAAAGGTGTCGGCAATTTTTTTGTTGCAAGTAATTTCTTAGTTATTTAATACGATCTTTTTAATATCTGATTTTTTTCATTATTGTTAATATTTCTTAATATTTTCCAAAGCCTGTTACGATCATTCAAATTTTTTTCCAACTGGACTTGATAATATTTTATTTTTGCATTTCTTAAGAGTTGTGTAAGGGTTTGGCTATATCGGGAAAATTCTTCCTTAATATTGGGGTTGTCCGGATTATTTTTCATAATTTTATAGAGTTTATTTTTGTTGTTTACCGATTTGACTAAAGAATCCCTTATCCAGCATTTACTTTTAATTTCCGAGTGTTTTAATTTTTTTATTTGGGTACATTGCATAACAGTATTCTTAACCTGTTCCACAAAGTAGTTCGCGCATTTATTAATATCATTTTCTGTGTGTACAAGGATTGCCAATTAATCTTTTGAATTTCTTTTTCCAACATTTTGTTATCAAGGTAACTTTTAAATTTTTGATTTTGTGTATAAGTATTATTTTCATTGTTTAAAAAGCAATTAATTTGTAGTATCTGCGAGTAATGATCTGTAATTTTGGTTTCAAATACAATTGATTTAAAAGAAACATTTTGGCCCAATTTAAGCAAAATATGATCTATACAAGATTCTCGTGTTTCAGTTACTCTTGTCGGGCTATTAATTGTAGATATATAGCCGTGCTCAACCAAACTATTTAAATATTCATTTTGCACATCCGAGTTTGTTAATAAATCTATATTTATGTCGCCCAGAAACAAATCAAAATCGTACTTTTTTTTCTGTATTTTCTGCAAATAATTGTATAAATCATTATTAAACACGCTTGCATTTGTTGATGGGGACGTGTAACATGCAATCAATCGAAATGTTTTTTTATTTTTTTAATTGTCAAATGAATTAGCCGACTATTAAAAAAGTTTTCTATTTCAAATTTAAAAGAGTGGTCATTTTTAACATAAATTACAACCCCGTCATTTTTATTAAAATCGCCTGAGTTGTAGATTAAATTATAATTTGGAATGTTTAAAAGCGTCAAATCTGATACTCTATGTGTCTCTGTCAAAACAACACAGTCAAAATCCCGCGCCGAAGAGAAGCTAAGGTAACAACTAGTTCATCATGGTGACAATTAAGACTATTAATATTGTTGTGACAGATCTCAAAAGTATTTTTTCGCTGCACAGCATTAAGCATTCTTTGACAGGTTGCAGCAGAATTGCAAATTTCATTTTTGTGATATGCGTAATTAAAATCCCTTATGTATTCATCCATTGTTCATGTTTTAATAAAACAAGTAGATTCAAGATATTGGTAAAATGAGAAACAAAAAAAAATTAAAATAACATAAAGACAAATATTTCACCCAACAAATTTTACACCTATTAAAAATAAACAGACAATATCTGTATAAAAATATAAAATCTAGGAAGATGTTTTAATTGTTACCGTTGCTGCTAACACTAGTACTTCTCAAATTTCTTTTGGATGGCTGAAGAATATTTTCAGTTTTGTCGTTCTGCGCCTTTCGTTTGTTATTACTTGCTACTCCTTGGGCCGGTTCTTGTATCGGTTGAAGGCAAGATGGTTGATTTTTTTGTTGTGATGCTGTTTTTTCCTTCCTAAGATCCTCAATTGTTCGCTTCTGACCATCAATCATCAGAGTGTTATTTTTTATATAAGCTTCTTTAGAACTTTCTCTAGCTTCTTTTAAATGCTGGTAGAGAAGTTTTTGGTCTGCAAGTTGTTCTTCCGTGTAATCAGGAGAGATAAAAATTTTAGTTCCTTTTAATTTATTACTATTTTTTAGAATGTCTTTCTTCAGAAAAAAGATGTTAACCTCCAAAGAGACGGCTCGGTTCTTTTCCTCCAATGGCCTGCCTAAACGGAAATGGTTTCTTACATCAGCAAAGCGGCACTCGACTCCTAGTTTTTCGTTTATTAATTCAAGACAGACCCCAAGATCTGAAACTTCGTCTGGTCCTTCCTTGAGCCCGTGGATGACTAATTTAAATTTCTTGGAATCCCTCTCGACTTTCTCCAACTTCTCCTTTAAGGCCTTAACTTCCTCTCTAAGTTCCTTATTTTCCTTCCCAATTTGGGACACGTTTTCAAACAATTCTTCTTTCAAAGCCTTAATTTCATTTGTTATTATGGTTTGGTTATCTTGAATTTGATCTTTGATTTCCTCATTACTTTTAACAAGATTTTGTACTAACTCCAATATTGCTCTACTTTCCATAACAATACTAATGGACAGAACAATAAAGAAAACAAAACAAATAGATCAGCAAAAGTCCGCTACGTGTATGGTCTGCAATATTTCGGACCTTGGCTATCGGAATTTAAGTAAACAATTGAGATGTAGGAATGTTTGGGATCTATTGTTTACGTATATTTTCTTGTTTTCGATATAAAGTATTGTTTTGTGGCAATACAAATATGTACGTACGGTTCTACTGGTCCTGAGAATGGTGACTACCACTTTTCAAATTTTTTCTGGCACAATTTTTAAAGTTATTATGCACTATTTTCGAGCGGAATTTACGATTATTTATTTCACTAAAGCAGACCACACTCATACTACCGGATTCGCAAAATCCAGCGATAAAGTGACTTACTATCGAAATGATTTGAATTAGTTAGAACCTACTTTTAAATGCTTAGTGGGAATATATAACCCACGCGTTATGCGGCAGTCTAAAATTACAATCAACACACGCCACTAATAGCATTATGCCAAATAAAGCATTAACTTGGCAACCGTGTCGAACGTGAAGACCACGCGCCTGTCCATAGACCTGTCAAATTATACCGCAAAAGTTACCCCCACAGACCATATGAAACATAGAACACTTTCCTTGTCGTAGGTTAGAATCTACTCCGAGCTGAAATATTATCGAACTTTAGTAATGGATAATCAGTGGAATACTGCGTCAATATGCAAGCCTAGAGTGCTAAACATTGATACCATCTAATATAATCAGCAAATTCAAGCGTATGATAGCTAAATCCTACAGTAAATGCAACGCGAATTAGAGTGGTTCTCGAGTCGATATCGACGGACGGATCCGATGCGATTTCCACCGGTCGTCTATGGTCTAAATCCCAAATGACATGTCATACTTCCAACAAACGTCAATGTTTCATTCCCAAAATGAAAATATTCCGTAATCACCTAAGCAAAACAATATATTATCAAGTATAAATCAACGAGAAAATTCCCACCGAATGACCATCAAGTGTACAAAAAGTAAGTTATAATTTCAGTGCTATATATCCCTAAATAACCTTAAAATATAACTCGGCATGCATTATAGTCCAAACTCCTGTTACTCGGCTAATCTGTAAACAATCTATCACTATTGATTTCTTGTAGACACAACCCTCCAAGGAAGGCGAAAATACATTCTAGATTCCAAAATACCTCGAATCAACGATTAAAAGCCAAAACTAGGTGAAACCAGAGGGTCGACGTCAAGCTGCATCACAGAACCGAACCAATGAAAATAAGCCAAATGATTAGAAGAAGGGTTTCTTTCCCCATTTAGAAAGGCAGCATAATAAGACAAAACCCAGGGGAAAATACCAATATACAACGAAGCTTTGTGGTTCTAGCTGGAACGATATATCGTGTGTGTGTGTAAAGTTAACTGTTCATATGCAGGCATGTGCATTCGATATTTAAAGACATAAATATGAAATATTTGCTTTAGAATACCTAGTTTAATGGATTGGGTTCCATGCTTTTCCAATACTAGTACTATTATGATGTTTATATAATTTTTGTAGTCTATTTTAATAAATATTATGTTTGATTATTTTCCCTCCAGAAATATGTCAATCTCTGGTCGTCCTATGTTTTTTTTATTTAGATCCTTCGCCATTTCGTCCAGAAAAATTAATCTCTTATAGGTCATCGTAGCCCGTTACAAGAGCATACTGCATAGAATGCTATATTGGCTATAGATATAGTATCCCATTCCAATGATAAAGCTTGGGAAGCGCTTTCTATGAGGTATATAAATATCTCTCGTATATAAACGTATGATTATATATACAAGCAGAATCTAGAATAACAGTTTACTTGTGTAAGGAGGAAAAGTCGAATATGTGAAATTTTAATTTAACAATACATTTTTAGTGTGATTCAGGATATCAAAAGAAACCGTGAAAAATCTACTTATACAAATTATGCATTAGTAGAATGTCCTACCAAAAGGAATATAGATTTATTCTAAAACGCCTTTTGCTTTAAATCGATATTTTTTTTAGAAACTATGCTTTAGACCCAACCGCTAGCTATTAATTACAATAAGGTTTTATGCAACTTGCAGTTTCGATAAATTTATTAGGGACTTTGCTGGAGCCCATAAGTCAACAGTTCAAATAACTACAGAGGAAATACAAAGATTAATTTGCGCCATATATTTACAATATATAAAAATCGCACAAGCTTTTCAGAAAATAGAACAGTACTTATTCAAATTATTTTCTTTAAATGCCGCAAAGTGATTAGGGCAATTAATTGAAAACATGTACGTAATTTTGAAATCGTTGTTTAACTATTTCTGATCCAAAGTTTAAGATGATGAATATAGTTGCACCTTGGGGCTAGGTTTCGTCAAGGACAGAACAGTATCTGTAAAGTGAAAACTGAGAGCAGGGTGTGAATAGGAGGAGTTTGGTAATTCATTATATTAAGAGATTCTGATAACAAATTGACTTCAGCTCCGGAGTGAAATATCATCGTTGAAATGGAGCTTAATAAAATAGCGCTATTGTTTTAGCATGGCATTAAAATCACATTTAATGAAAACGCGCGTAATAAAATACCGGGAGTAATTTAGCGTCCTATTAAAATACCGTGTAATAAAATAGTTGCATTGTTTTAACGTATTGGTTGGTTTAGGTTAGTTAGTATAGATTAGTTCGAATTAGTCTGAATTAGAAAGAAATATTGTGAACTACTAAAATGCATAAACCTAACTAAGTAAATATCACCCTGTCCTAAATTTGAACTTGAACCTGAAAAATTTTATATAAACATTCATAGTTAATTATAAACAACTAGAGCGTTCGACGGGAGCGATTTTAGTCCTTAACATTGCAGCCATCAGCATTTTGTAAAAAATAAATACGCAGGCAAACGCCAAATTCATCAGACTTTCGGGTCTCTCTTAACTCCGTTCAATTAATTGAGTGCAAGTACACAGTTGCGTACTCTGCTAGTTGTTATAACAGTTTGATTTTGCCATTGTCAAATATTTTTAAAATTTCATTTATATGCCGCATTTAGGAAAAAAGATGCTGTATTTTGTACTCATCGGTTTATTAATTCTAAATTTATTAATTTGATTTGTTAACAATTCGCTTGAAATTGCCGCTTTTCTTAATGTAAATTAACTCTATTCTAAGTATAGGTTAACGATATATTTGTATTGGCTTTTATAACACATTGTGACTTTATTTATTTTAGTTGATAAGCGATGCACATTATTATTAGAATAGCTTGGCTTGATTTATATTACATTATCGTGGAACAGCCAGCAAACCGTTTTATATTTTTAAGAATTCTGTTAATAAAACCCACAAATACGCTGCAGTAGATTCGTCTATCCATATTTTACTGACGTTGTGAATATTCCATAACCTTTTGGGAACCCGTTGATTGCGGAATACCAATTGTCGGCAGCCATTTCTGAAGATCGTTAGATTGTTTTGGGACCTCTGCTTCTACATATATTCACTCGGCAGGAGGTCCGTGAAGTTGGCCACCAAAGTATGTTTTTTTTTCTTGAAAGTTTCAGGATGGTTAGAGCTGCGTTAGTGCTTTTTAGAGCTTCAAAAAGTTTCGTTAGTGCTTCTTTTGTTTTCGAGACATTCAATTTTATTTTATTTCAACGTCAGCCCCCAAAGTATTTAAAATTGGGTCAAATTTGGCGTCATTCGTTAGTGCTTTTTAGTGCATCAAAAAGTTTCGTTAGTGCTTTTTTAGTTTACGAGATATTCAAGATTTTAAATTCAAGGTCAGCCCCCAATGTATTAAGGATCGGGCCAATTTTAGTGTCATTCTTTAGTACTTCGTTAGTGCTTGTTAGTGCTTTAAAAAATTAGATTAATGCTTTATAGTTTACGAGATATTCAAGATTTTATATTCAAGGTCAGCCCGAATAGTGTTTAGAATCGCGTCAAATTTAGTGTCATTCTTTAATGCCTCGTTATTGCTTTTTAGTGGCTCAAAGAGTTTCGTTGGTGCCTTTATAGTTTACGAGATATTCAAGATTTTATATTCAAGTTCAGCACCCAAAGTGTTTAGGATCGGGTCAAATTTAATGTCATTCTTTAGTGCTTCGTTATTGCTTTTTAGTGTTTCAAAAAGTTTTGTTAGTACTTTTATAGTTTACGAGATATTCAAGATTTAAATTCCTGCACAATGACAACTACCTATTATTGGTGCAGGACCTACATGCAAATATTTAATGTGTATCTTAATCTTGAATATCTCGTACACCAAAAAAAAGCACTAACGGAACTTCTTGAAGCACTAAAAAGCACTAAAGAATGACGCCAAATTTGGCCCAATCCTAAACACTTTGGGGGCTGACCTTGAAATAAAATAAAATTGAATATCTCGAAAACAAAAGAAGCACTAACGATACTCTTTGAAGCACTAAAAAACACTAACGAAGCACTAAAGAATGACACTAAATTTGATCCGATCCTAAACACTTTGAGGGCTGACCTTGAATATAAAATCTTGAATATCTCGTAACGAAACACTAACGAAACTTTTTGAAACACTAAGAAGCACTAACGAGGCACAAAAGAATAACTATATTTGACCCGACCTTTAACAATTTAGAGGCTGATCTTGAATTTTAAATCTTGAATATCTCGTAAACCAAAAAAGCACTAACAAAACCTCTTGAAGCACTAAAAGCACTAACGAAGCACTAGGCAATGACGTCAAATTTGACCCAATCCTAAACACTTTGGGGGCTGACCTTGAAATAAAATAAAATTAAATATCTCGAAAACAAAAGAAGCACTAACGAAACTCTTTAAAGCACTAACTAAGCACTAAAGAATGACACTAAATTTGACCCGATTCTAAATACTTTGGGGGCTGACATTGAATATAAAATCTTGAATATCTCGTAAACTATAAAAGCAATAACGAAACTTTTTAAAGCACTAAAGAATGACACTAAATTTGACCCTATCTTTAACACTTTGGGGGCTGACCTTGCATTTTAAATCTTGAATATCGCGTAAACTAAAAAAGCACTAACGAAACTTCTTGAAGCATTAAAAAGCACTAAAGAATGACGCCAAATTTGACCCTATCCTCAACACTTTGGGGGCTGACTTTGAAATAAAATAAATTTGAATATCTCGAAAACAAAAGAAGCACTAAAATGCACTAACGAAGCACTAATCATCCTGAAATTTTCAAGGAAAATATATACTTAGGGGGCTAACTTCACGGACCTCACGGCAGGCTGCAGTTTTTGTAACATTCGACCGAGTAATAGGAATGTATCATTTCTTGTAAACGCCAGCGGTCGATTTAAATTTTTAAAAGTTTATCGTTTTGTTAGGAAATATTCTCTGGTATTTCTTGAATCATTCAATTTCGGTGAATTAATTGTGGCTTCCGCAGTCGTTTTACAACCATAATAAAAGAGAACTAAGTTGTTTATTACCTTAGAACTATTCCTCGTATCGAATCGTTAGAATACGATACGAGAGTTCTCCGCCCTACAATTTTGCCCCCTCTAATCTCGTAGAAGTGAAAGAGACAAATTGACTGAAAACTGAGGATTTGGCTCTTCTATAATACCCATCGAGGCAAAGGGGAGGTTTGCTGATACTGCAGTCGCAGATACTAAACATTTTATTGTGATTCAATTCTACCCTTTCTTTGGGGATATATTGTGCTGCTCTTCTGTTTATGTTCTGACACGACCGATTAATCAGGATCTGAATACTGCTGTATTAGAGGATTTCCACGTTCGTCAGATAAGACCGAGACCGTCGAATTTCCCTAGCCCTCACACACACTAACGAGGTAATTATTGCTCTAGTTTTGCCTAACGCCAAGTCCTAACTGGTAAATAATTTGGATCGCGCGAGCGAGCGAGCGACGTGATGATAAATAAAACGTACTTGGTGGAACTATTGTGGCCAAATACATTCAATCGCGCAATCGCGTGACGCAATCGCGTGATCGCACTTGTTTGTTTTTCCAATCAGTTTGATTTTCGTCGTCGAATCGCGCGGTTGCGTGTGTTGGACTCCAAAAGTTTTCAGTTGCTTGAATAAGTTATGACTGATCAGCAGATTGAAGAGTTAATAAATGAAGTTAAAAAACGGCCTACTCTCTGGAACAAGTGGTCTACATTATACGAAAACAGATTGGCCAGATACGGAATGGGAGGCCATTGCGGCAGTTTTAAAAGAAAACAGTAAGTATCAGCAATTTTTTTTTATTGAAATACATAATCATGTTTGAAAACACATAACCACAGCTTATTTATTACCAGCTAGTCATCTCTACCGAAATCGGATAGTTGGAGTGTCGGGCACTGCGCCTACCTGGCAGTGCCCTGAGCGGTTCAGTTCTTAATTTTTAATAGACGGTCGAATTTAAAATGATTTTTCGCTTCATAATCAACGACAAATTGAATGAATGAAATTATTTCCTATTGATTCACAATACTAACTTACAGCTATCCTTAGTTCTACCTTACATCTATCCGACGTGTTTTAAGAGACGAGGCAAGCCACACCAGGCAAGCCTTTGGCCACTCTACACGTCAGCATGCCCTACGCTGCGTAGGGCATGCTACGCAGTAGGAAGCAGGTATAATATAAGTGTAGCTTTTACAATTCTATACCAACTCTATTTACCTGGCATTAGCCTTCAAATGATTGCCTTTTATGTTATGTGTTACCCGCGGGATGTTAGTTCATATTTGTTGATTTTGAGTTAATGTATGATAAATGCATAGGTATCTACAGGGAAAACACATTGAAAAACCCTGCTACGGAATGACAACACATCATTTAATATACATACTATCTACATATTTACAATGTGGATGTGGGCAACGACAAATTCGTCCGAAGCCACGGCTATCGCCCTAGACAGTTGGGAAATTTCCATCATTCATAAAATTTCGTAGTTATGTTTTCGAAATCCGATTTCGTTGGAAATATTA
>JAEQML010071670.1:0-15999 GCA_016904865.1 Pissodes strobi
AATAATAATTATTATTAAAGATAAGTGAGTTCGCAAGGCGGCTTAGACCGGTGCGGTGTCGGTGAATAGGCTCAGTTTGTTGCTATAATAATGTCATATAAAGCTGTCAGTGGACACTGTCAACAATAATTATTTTTTTAAATTTGCGTTTTCGATTGCGTTTTAATTCCGTATTGATAAGCAGTTATTGAGTAAGTTCGATTAAATAATAACCAATTTGTTCCTAAATTAGTGATTTTTAGAAATGCAGTCACAAATTGAGTGATAAATACAAATTTTAGTTTAATAACTCTTGAGTTGTTGACGCTTATTTTGATGTTTGTTTGTATTGTATCTATGTTGATATGACAACACTTTTACCTCCGCCGGCGGAAAAGTGAAAAGTAAAGCTCCGGCGGAGGAAAAGCGAAACTTCACTGCCGCCTACACAGTCGAGTAATGATGGATTTACTGACGTTTGAAGAAAAAATGTCTTTTCAAAACTGCGTATCATATACAATATACATATCGCACCCTCAATGGAAAACTAACATATCTCAAAAAAAAGTAAAAATGAGATTTTTAGTGAGTTTGTTTCCAAATACAATTACTTTCTAAATGGAAAAGTACCATATCCCAAAAAAGGCGGGAAATACCTATAAATTAATTAAAATGAATGTCAACACAAAACGCAAGCCAAATAATACCAACGGAAAAGTAACGCATGGCAATATATAGTCCTTAATTTACAAAATATTCTGGTAAAAAGTAAATGAAACACCAACACATCTATTAATGTAACATTATTTACCTACTGTTAATACAATTTTCCATTTAAATTGTAGGTGGTAGACTAACGCAAAATCAAATATCGCACTGTTACATTTAACTTCTAAAGCCCTAAATACGTTATATTTACTAAAATACTAACACATCACGGAATATGTCAGTATGTTATTAACCCCTTAATGCCAAATCCCCAATGCAATAGTAACACAACACAAGAAAGGTTAGTATTCCACTGGTCGCGTGCCTGTTTTAGGCGCGAAATATCCAGATAAAACTAGTGACTTTTGGAATACGTTAGTATTGCACTAGAGGTTTATACAATTTTCAGTGTAGATTCAACGAGTCGAGTCTGTGCAGCGCTTAATAATCCAAGAAGATAAGGAAGAAACTTGTGTTTTTGTGTGTGTGTTTGCTAAATCTTGTGTTTGCTATTAATTTGTGCAATTAAAACAAATACAATGATGTCAAATCGTGTCAGAAAGATGTTTGATAATTTAGAGAAAGAAGAACAGGTAAGTTATTTTATTTTGTTTATGATTTTATTCCAGTTATTTACAGCAGTTTGTAAATTTTATTCGATTTTTTCAACTAAACTGCCATTTTAATAAAATACGACTATACCTACGGGGAGTACGTAAAGGCTTTAATAAATTTCTTTAAATTTCCGGCAAATGTTTTTAAACGCTCGAACCGTAATTTTTTTTTAATGCTATTTCATTTTTCGTTTTTATTTTTAGTTCATTATTTTCAGACTCAGGAACTATCTATAGGGACCAATAATGCTCAGATATCAATAGCAAAAGGAATATTAAATGATTCTTTCAATTCTATAAATGGAGAAGAAGCTATGACCTTGGTGGTAAGTTCAATAATTTATTTTTAATGATGAGGATTTTTCTATAACCAAGAGTTTCTAGATTTTGGAAGATTTCTGTAGATAGTACATTATTAATTTATAGATATATGATAATTTTAGGATGCACGTGAAGTGATTCCCGATGTCCAGGAAGCGAATGGCATGCTGTATCAGTCTGAAGTCATCCTCAACGAATCAAAATGTTATGGTGAATATGAACCAGTAACAGAAATATTGGTATGCGCTTGAATATAAAGTTCTAGACCGATATTATAAAATACAATCTTTGCAGGGGGACCCAGCTAACACCAACTGCAATTCTAGTTTTTCTGACATAAATTAATTTATAATGTCTGCTCCTGTTGTCATATCAGTTGCCGAACATTCGGAAACACTACTTGAAATCGATAATCCAACTATACAAAGGAAAAGCTGCATTGCATTATGGCCAGCAAAGGAAGTTGCAACGTGTAACACGGATTACGGTTTAATTTCAATCGTTGCCGAACAGCCTAATGTAGAAAATTTGAATACCGAGACTGAAACAATTTTAGAAGAAAGTAGTGATACTTCAGATAAAGATGCGGATTATATTCCAGAACAAGATTTGGAATCAGACGATAGTTTGGAAGAAGAAACTACGAATCCAAATGAACCCATAATGACGAAACATAACACAGAAATAGAACGCAAGAAAACCAGAAAGAGGAAGCGAGATGAAGAGAACTGGCCCCGGTCAATAAAAAAGCAAAAAAGAAATTCGGGTAAAAGCTACTTAACATCTAAGAAAAAAGAAATTCCAGAACGTTCCCTGCAAGCTCCATGTACTGATAGATGTAAGCAAAAATGTATTACAAAAATATCAGAAATATCACGAGCAGAAATCCTAACATCCTTTTGGAAATTGGGTGACCTTACTAGGCAAAGGCAATTTATTTGCAATAATACAGAAGATATAAAACCCAAATATCGTTATATAAAAGAAAATAGTCAAAGAAAAAATAATACACAAGCCTACTTTTTTCATGTGAACAACGAAAAAATTCGAGTGTGCAAGAAATTTTTCATGAGCACTTTGAATATTGGCGATACCTCGATTCGCACAGCTTTAAGAAAAAAAATTGTAGGCCCTGATTTGCGTGGAAAACACGGAAATCATAAAAAGTTAGACCCTGAATTAAAAGCTGGCGTAAGAAAGCATATTGAGTCATTGCCGACAGTAGAATCTCACTATTTACGTCAACAAACAGAAAGAACCTATATAGAAGGAGATTTAAATCTTGCCACTTTGTACCGTGATTACAAGCGTGATTGTGAAGAATCCAGCAAGCCTTTCGTAAAGTCCTGCATTTACGAAAAAATATTTAACTTTGAATACAACATTGGATGGCACAGGCCGAAAAAGGACCAATGCAGTATGTGCGAAAGGTATGCGAATTCTTCTTCTGAAGAGAAAGAGGTACTTCAAAGTGAATACGAGAAACATATTACTGACAAGAATAGATCTAGAGAAGAAAAACAAAAGGATGTGTCAATTGCTTTGCAAGATCCAACCACCAGAGTAGTGGGAGTTTATGATTTGCAGTCAGTTCTTACCACACCATGCTCAGAAGTCTCTGACTTTTATTACAAAAGTAAGTTGGCAACATACAACTTTACAATTTTTAATATCGGTAACAAGGAGGGTTCATGTTATGTTTGGTCGGAGAATATAGCAAGGCGCGGTGCTAATGAAATAGGAAGTTGTGTTTTGCAATTTTTAACAGAAAACTGCAAAGGAAAGCATGTCACTTTTTATTCTGACAACTGCGCTGGACAGAATAAAAATAAGTACATCGCTAGTTTGTATCTATATGCCACAAATTTTCTTGAAATTCCATCCATAACACATAAATTTTTGGTGACTGGTCATACCCAGAATGAGGGTGACAGTATGCACTCCTGCATTGAGAAAGAAAAAAAGCGTTTGTTAAAGGGCGGTCCTATTTTTATTCCGTCCCAGTGGATTCCTGTAATTCAAGGTGCAAAGAAAAAGGGAAAACCTTATCATGTAAAAGAAATGGATCAATCTGAAATGTTTGATCTTCAGAAGCTATCTAATGACTTAGGAACCAACTTCATTACTGATACTCAGAAAAATAAAGTGAAGTGGACTGAACTAAAAGTTATAATGGCAAAAAAAGAGAAACTCAATAGTTTATATTTTAAATATGAGTATGGAGATAATATTCCCTACAGCGAAATACAGGTTCGGAATAATTTTTCATTGAGGTCTAGTAAACGGAATACTAGGAATGAAAAACAGTTTAGCGGCAAATTATGGCCCGCCTATTCAGAAGAAGTAAAAATTTCAAAACAAAAAAAAGACGGACTTGTGACACTGTGCCAAAAAAATTTGATTCCCAAACCTTATCACAATTTTTTCATGAATTTATCTAGTGAATGAAAATGAGTATTTTTGCTTTTATTTGCAAACCAGTGTTACCAGTGTATTTTTTTATTATTTTAGTTCAATGTTAGTTCGATGTTTGTTAGTTCAATATAAGAGTTCAATATTAGAAATATTATATTATTTTAAATACAGTTTTTGCATTTTTTATATCATCCTTCTCGCAAGTGGTAGTTTTCAGAATTTCGTAATAGATAGCTAATATCTTTATTGCCTAGTGAAAGAATACCATATCTCAAAAAAATCTATACATGTCCCAATTTTATACAAAAATATATTAAGAATAATTGACATAATCAAAGCTTTGTCTAAATTTTGCTTTTATTATAAATTGAGCAATACATCAAACAAAGTTAAACAATTTCTAATGATGTTTTAATATTATCTTATCGCTCTCAAAACTTAAAATTGCAATATCTCAAATCTTACCATTTTTGAGATATGTTAGTTTTACATTGAGGGTGCGAATATAGATCAATATTCAACTAATTATTCAATAATGTACTTGGTATATTGAATGTTTAGGTACTATTATATAAATGTTGCTTTTGAATCATAAACAAGTCAAAGTAAAATGCACCAGTTGTTTTTCTTTTTGGTTCCGACATAAAAACCCGGCGACCAATTTACCTATAGGGATTAAATGAACCCTTAAATTCCGGCGACCAATTTAGATGTCGGATTGGTGGAGCAGGCAATCTTGGCGACGAGTTTACCACCGCCGTTCTCCGTTATTGAACCTTTCCTAGAAATTGTTAAATTGTTTCCTTTGCTAGTCATAAGGCGCCTGGGTCAAGATTATTTTTTGTAATTTACCTGCAACAGCTGAACTATATAATTTTAGCATATTTTAGTGTAACTATTCACATTTGAAAAAGACGTTACCGTCGAAACACGTGTCATGTTTAAATAAAGTTAGCGGAGATCTTTAAGTGGTTTACTTATTTAAGTGGTTCTAAGTGAATAATATACGGTTTTTAAGAGTTGAGTATTTAAAATATTTCTTAATTGATAAAACTTATAATAGACCTTTCGAATTTTTTTGGCTGTTTCTGAGATATGCTCCGCCCAACGCAAAAACTGATCGATTGTGATACCTAAGTATTTAATGAACTTTACTTTTTCAATACAAGGACATTTACAGGAATTATCCGCTTTGGTACAATTTAAAAAATGTATTTTGATAATAGAATTATTTGGTTGATCAGATTGGGCAAGTGAGAAGCAGATAAATTTGGTTTTAGAAATACTTAGACTTAGTAAGTTAAGATCTAGCAACTGTTTTACTGTACGGAGATCAGTCGCAATAGTTTTATATAAAGTATCCCAGTAATTGGGACGGAATACCTGCCATCGTGCTAAAGAACTGCGCCAACGAACTAACACCTGTTTTTTCCAGGCTTTTTTCTCTTTCTTACAGAAAAGGGATTTACCCATCCTCTTGGAAAGTCGCTCGAGTGCAACCTGTTCCAAAAAATGGCAAGAAAACCACGCCCTCAAACTATCGCCCGATTGCCTTGCTTCCAATAATCTCCAAAGTCATGGAACGTGTAGTCAACCAGCAACTACTCAAGTACCTCGAGAGCAACAGAATAATCAGCGATAATCAATACGGCTTTCGCAAAGAGAGATCGACAGGAGATATATTGGCCTATGTCACTCATATATGGAGTAGGGCAATTGAAAACTACGAGCGATTGCGTTGGATATTTCAAAGGCATTCGACAGAGTTTGGCATGACGGACTGCTCAACAAACTGCCGTCCTTGGGACTGCCCGCCTCTCTCTGCAGCTGGCTGGCCAGTTTCCTTAAGAACCGATCCCTACACGATGCAGTCGATGGACTCATCTCGGACACATTCACCATCAACGCGGGCGTGCCTCAGGGCGCAATACTTTCACCAACTCTGTTCCTCATCTATATTAATGACCTGCTGATCGAAACGAATAATCCTGTTTACAGTTTTGCAGATGACAGTACCCTTAGATCAGAAAAACCCTTACCAGCGACTGAGACTCATCACCGCAGACAGGAGCAGATTACAGCAATTAATCAAGACCTGGAGAAAGTTCAAACTTGGGGCGACCGAAATTTGGTCCAGTTCAATGCAGCAAAGACCCAAGCAGCAACGTTTACTAAGAGGGTCAATACAGCGGGCCCTGACATCATTATGGCAGGATCGACTATTCCTTCATCCTCGCAAATCGGGCTGCTGGGTGTCTCGGTCAACAGCAATATGTTATGGCATGACCATGTTGCTAACATCGCCAAATCAGCCTCCCAGAAGCTTGGTGCGCTATTTCGCAACAAAAATCTCTATACACCGCAGCAGTTGCTCTTGCTGTACAAAGCGCAAATAAGACCGTGCTTAGAATATTGCTCACATATCTGGGGTGCCGCACCAAAGCATACCCTAAAGCTGCTGGATTCCATTCAGAAGAGGGCTGTGCGTCTCGTCGGCGATCCGGAGTTCACCCGGAATCTGGATAGTCTGGAACATCGCAGACATGTGGCCGAGATGTCTCTGTTTTACAGATACTTTCACGGCAGATGTTCCCAGGATTTGGCCCGCATAATCCCGCCCCTGGCAACTCCTGTCAGGCAGTCCCGACAGACGGCAGGAGCGCACCAGTTCGTCGTACAACTAGAAACACCTAGAACATCGCTTTACCAGAACTCCTTTGTCTGGCGCACTGCATCACTGTGGAACTCACTTCCAGGACATCTATTTCCCACTAATTACAACCTACAAATATTCAAGAACCGTGTCAATCAACATCTTCGCACACACACCGCTCGTCGAGCGCCATAGGATCTACCTTTAGTGTGTGTGCCACTGCCATAAAAAAAAAGTTGTCTACCGAGAATACAATGGCAGTATCATCTGCATAGGATATAATAGTGACACTAATTGGGATCGTCCCTATGTCATTTACTTTTCGTGTTGTTAATAATTACTTTCTGACTTCTATTTTGAAGGTATGACTCAAGGAGTTGTAGGGCAAGCCCTCTAATTCCAATGTTAGATAATTTTGTTAAAAGTCTTTTATGGGAAACGGTGTCGAAAGCTTTGGCTAGATCCATAAATACAGCAATTGTTTTTTTATTTTTATTTAGAGAGGTTTGTAAAATGTTAGAAAGTGTATACGTAGCATCTTCAGTACTTAGTTTAGATCTAAAGCCAAATTGATATTTATATAATATATTAAATTTTTCAAGAAATGACATGAGTCTATTTTTTACGCATTTTTCCCAAATTTTTGCAACATTGCTTATCAAAGAGATAGGATGATAAATAGTTGCAGATCTCGAATCGCCTTTTTTGAAAACTGGCACTATTAGTGAAGATTTTCAATCTGTAGGTATAGTTCCGCTTGAAAAAGTTAAGTTAATTATATGATTCAGTGGGCTTACGATAGATTTATGTTTAATTTTTATTGTTTCGGCCCGTATACCATCTTCCCCTGGAGAAGAAAATGTTTTTAAGGAATTTATTGCCTCTATTATCTCCGAATTTTGTACAGGATGAAAAAATAAAGTATTTTTCAAATTATCTTTGTTTATATTATTTAAGTCAGGGACAGATGAAATTTTACTTGCCATTTCTTTACCTATATCTGTAAAGAACTCATTCATATATTCCGATTTATCTATATCACTGCAAATAAGATCTCCATTCACCTCATTTTATTAGCGCAACGATTTCTGATTTGGATTTTGTTTGATTTGTAGCTTGATTTATGGTTTGCCATATTTTTTTAATATTATTTTAGTTATCGTTAATTTGTTTTGAAAAGTAGTCATTTTTTGTTTTTTTAATTAATTTTCATAGAAGATTTTGATAATTTATATATTGTTCAAAACTTTTTTTAATGCATCACGATGTTTTATTGATTTAATCAAACCTATAGTTATCCATTCTGTTTTTTTCTTAAATTTACATGTTGACTTAAGAGTCCTAGTCGAGTTTCTTATATGATATTTTAATGTATCTCTAAAACTATCATATGCCTCTTGGACGTCCAAATTAGACAGGGTAGAACTCCATGTTTCTAGGGATATCAAGTTGTGTAACATTTTATGATCAATTCTATAAGATCATCTTATCAAAGTGAGTTGTTGAAAAGCGAAGAAAACTCTGAAAAATAGAAATTTGTTTTCAATTTTTACATTATGTTTCTATGAAGTTAATATTTCATTAACAGAAATACGTTCATCCCCACCAGTAGTTTTTTTTTAAAGAGAAGTTATGGCAAAATTACAGTCTATTTTAGGTGATGATGATTCTGATCTTAATTGCGAATCACAGGAATTAAGTGTGAATAGGATGAAAGATAGGATTAAAGATGCTTTATCATTTATACAGAGCTTAAATTCGACGAGAAAAATTATCAAAATTATACAATAGAATAAGAAGTTTAGGTGCAAACCATGTAAATCTACAAACTCTCTTAGAGGAACAGTGTCCAGATATTATAGTCTTATCTGAAACCTGGTTAAACTCAGAAGTTAGGTTTAGTTTTTATGGTTATTATATTAGGAGACAGGATCAGCCGGATTACAAGGGCGACCTTGCTTTTACAATTAGGAATTGTATCGATGTGTCGAAAGTTGAAATAAACTCGTCTGATCTCCATCAAAACGTACAGTTAATGGTTATTGAATTGCACAAATATAAGTTTCATCTTGCAAACATTTATATTCCTCCAAATGCTCTGTTGGCGTAGTTTCACTGGAAAAGACTTATATCGCCAATTCGCTGGCAGGAACGTCAAACTGGTGAGAGGAGTTTGATTACGGGGAGTGACGCCATCGCCATTCCGAGTTGCCATGGGATGTGGCGCATCAAATCCCATCGTCCTCCCGCAGGCTGGAGAACACCATAGTACAAAGTCCGGGGTCGATCAATGACAGTTTGTGACAAGAGGGGCTGCATTGTATTGGCTGGCAGGAACGTCAAACTGGTGAGAGCAGTTTGATTACGGGGAGTGACGCTCCCACCATTCCGAGTAGACACGGGATGTGGCCCATCAAATACCATCGTTCTCCTCCAGGCTGGAAAACACCAAAGTACAAAGTCTGGAGCTGATCACTGGGGAGTGACTCAACAAACCTCATTTTTACCCCTGTCAGACTAGGGACCGCCAAAGGAATGGTCTGAGCCCTAGGTGGTAGATGTCTAAGCCTACTCGCATCGTCCGGTGAAAGACCACCCGACCAGAATTGGGAAGCGCTAAGTGGTTTTCCCAAATCATGTTGCGCTTCCGCGCTGGTGGTCCCGGGTTCCACAGTAGGAATATATGGACATGATGGTGCTTCCAGGATCAAAATATTCCGGAAGTAAACTCCCCGGCCATTCGGATCTCCGGGCGCTGGGTGGCCCTGGGAGCCCTTTATTCCGCATTTCACAGACAGCAAAGGTACCGAACCAATTTAGAATAGAATTCTGCAACATAAGAGGCCTAAATACAAACATAAATTCGGTACACCAACATCTACAAGCAAATATACCACACATATTAGCCCTTACAGAAACACAAGTATGTTCTACAACAACAACAGTGAACTACCTCTATCCTGGTTACGACTTACATACCCGATTTAGATATAAGTTCGGAATATGCCTTTTTGTCCGAAGCGACCTTTCATGTCACCGCGAGGAAACACTCGAACCGAACAACCTTGACGTCATGTGGCTCAAGTTCACCGCCAAGGGATTAACCAAGTTTATATGTTGTCTCTATCGCCCTCCGAGCGATAGAGCCTACCAACGCTTTTTCACAACACTAGCTACCACTTTTGACTCAATACAGGTCGATCACCCCAGCTCAGAAATAATCGTTCTGGGAGACTTCAATGCCCACAACACCAACTGGCTCAAACATCACAACAAGACCGACAACGGAGGTAGAGAAGCTGAAGCATTTGCTATCAGCTGCGGGCTTACTCAACTTGTAGACTAACCAACTCGAATCTCAGAGAGGGGCGAATTCGCCGCCCTTCTGGATCTTTTTCTGACCACCAATCCTGACCAGTACAAGGTTACAGTTGGTCCGCCATTAGGTACTTCCGACCACAAACTTATTACAACGGTTTGTGAATTGCCACCCATAGAGAAGGATCCACCATTGCCTCGCAAAATCTGGCATTACAATTCTGCAAACTGGGACGATCTAAGACAGTTCTACCTAGATTTTCCTTGGCTCGACGTCTGCTTTGCCACTGACGACCCGTCAGACTGCTGCGAAGAGATCATGCAAGAGTGGAAGTTGGATACTACTGAGAAAACATTTCCCAAATTACAGTTTAGGTTTAGGTTGGGCAAAGGAAGTTTAGAATGTCTTACATATATTACATATATAATTCTTGTGGCTTTTTCTAAGGGGCAGATTGCGATTGGTGTATTTTTAGATATATCAGCTGCATACGATGATGTAAATATTTACAAACTGTATGAAAAGATGTGCTCGTTAGGTATCTGAGTACATTTGACGAATATGGTATTCGTACGGGAAAAGAGGGTATGATATGCCTCTATTCAGTAAGTGTTCGATTTTACACCATGGTATAAAAATATAATTTTTGCAGATAGAAGACGCATAGTGGTAGATGTGGTCCACTCGCATCGCCCGGTAAAATACCACCACACATTGGCTAGGTGGCGTGCAATGACCTTGATCTCATATCAAAATACCCCCGGAGGTAAAATAGCCTCACATTCAGATCTCCGGATGGAGGCTGATCTGGGGGACCATCAGGTCTGAACGTCTCCAGGATAGAAAATAGACTGCGATTGAATTTCTGCAATATGAGAGGCATCAACACAAATAATAACTCAGTCCACCAGCACCTGACATCAAATAATCCTCATATTTTAGCTCTATCAGAGCACTTCACATGTTCACTTGAATATACCCGGATATGACCTTTTCTCCCGATTTCGACATAACTCTGGATTAGCTGTTTTTATAAGAGACGATTTATGTTGTCAATGAGAAGAAACATACGAACCTAAGGACTTCGATGTCATGTGGTTCAAATTAAGAACAAATCTAGCAACCGAATTCATTTGTTGCTTGTATAGACAACAGCAACATAAACGGCTTTTCTCAAAACTTACAAATCGATTTTCTGCAGATAAACCATCCAACGGCAGAAATAGTCATAGTAGGAGACTTGAACGTACATAACAACGACTGGTAGAAATACTCCAACAAAAACGACGATGAAGGACAAGAAGCAGATTCTTTTGCTATTAGTCACCGACTTACTCAGCTGATTGATTCACCTACCAGGATCCCTGAGCATCAAAAAGACTCAAGCAGCTGTCTTCTCAAAAAAAGCAAACACCGCAGGACCTGACTTATCAATGACAGGACAAACACTGATTCTGGCGTCATCCAAAAGCTTGCTGGGTATCAACGTAGACAACAGCATGTATTGGCGTAATTACGCCACCATAATCGCCAAGGCAGCAGCACAAAAGCTAGGAGCACTCTATAGTTTTATACATCTCATCAGCTCTTACTGCTCTATAAGGCCCCGATAAGACCATCTCTGGAATACCGTTCACATGTGTGGAGCTCGGCACCCAAACACTTGGTCAAGATATTTGACTCTATATAGAGGAGCGCAGTCCGACTTATGATGACCCAGAGATGACTAAAGACCTTAATAGCCTTGAAGAATTGGAAAGTGGCGGACCTCTGTCTTTACTATCGATACTACTATCGAATGAATGTAACACTGGAATCTCTACTCTTTTGCTTATATTATTTGTGTGCCCATGGACAAGGGCTTATACAGGGAAGTAATTAAAGCTAACGTGCCTAATCCCATTTCAGTTAGATCTTTATTATAAAATAAATATCTAATACATAATGGAATTAAAGTATAAAGATATCGTAGTATTAACATACTATAATATTGAATAAAATTATAACGTCTAAATTCAATTAATTTTATTTAACAGATAAATGCATTAAAATTGAGTGAAACAATCTAATTAGTACCCTTTTGTTTAGTCCTATGGGTTCTTGTTCCGAGGCAACTTTCCAGTGCGTAAGGATCCTCCAGTTGTCCGGGAGTGAGAAGGGTGTCATCCTCTGTTGTGCTGTCTCTCTAACTAACTGTCCTCTTATTACAAACATGTACAAAAGTATTGCATTGACTAATAACATTGGAAATCGGGATTAATTTTGGGAAGCTTATGAAAAGTTGGAAAAGCCAGTTGAAAAAGAAGAAGTGGCAGTAGGGGCAGTCATTGAACCGGTCTAACCTCCTTGCCTCACTTGATTTGGGTAAATGCAACATGCAATGTCCCCATTGAAACAGACAACAACAACATGTTCATACCCAAAAATCAGTTTAAACGGAATGATGACTCAACAATAAATAATACATTTTTATGAAGTACCGAAAATACACAAATAAAATATGCCTTTACATCCAATAGTAAGTTCTATAAATTCACCAACTTAGACTAAAGTGCAAAAAAATTTTAACTTTCGGACTTATTTCAATCCTAGAGTTTTAATAAGTTATTTAAACCTGCATTCCATATACATGATGCTCCTGAAGTACATGAAGAATGTGTAGAGGCAGGTCCTTAGTTAAATTTAAGATAAAAAGTTTGTATGAAACATGGTCCTACTGGTTTTAATTTGTGAGATATAGTGCTGAATTAAAAAAAAAATTTTCAATTGTTTCAGAATTCTTGAAAGTATTGTTTAACTATGGAAATTCGTAACTTAGCAATAAAATATATTTAAAAAAACTGTTAAAAATCAGTAGATCGATGCTGCTTGAATTTAAAAATTATTTTAAATTTAAATCAGAAACGTGATGCACGAATGTATAATTTAATTTTGCTCTAAATCAGCTGAAAATGTTGTACACTTATTATATATGTATTGAAAGATAGATAAGATGCACAATATGTTAAAAAACACAAAAATCAGTTCAACGATATAGAAGGACTCAAACTGACACCACACAATAGCAAAACCCCTCATTTTTATGGAGTACCGAAAATACATAAACTAAATATGCCTTTACATCCAATAGTAAGCTGTATGAATTGACCAACACACCCCCATTTCTAAATATCTACTCAACATCTCGCCAACAACACTAGCTCATATATAAGAAATTCGCAACATTTTTTAGAAAAACTATCACAAAGTAATTTAAATCCTAACGACACCCTGGTGAGTTGATGTTGCTAGTCTTTTTACAAACGTACCTATTGATAAGAATTCAAATATTTTAAGAACAAATTAGAAAATGATACTAACCTTGATGAACGCACAAAACTTAATATTGACACCATACTAGAATTACTTACCTTTTGCGTAAAAACTATATATTTTCAATACAGTAACAGCTACTACCAACAAAACAGGTAGGGTAAAACACCCAATTATTGGCACCTTAAGACACGCACCTTTACATATTAAAGGGTTTTAATCGAATAATAAATATTAATGTAATTACTTATTTGAATTTCATTTTTTCAAAGTGTTTCCTTTAAAGTTTTTACTGTTTTGTAAAATTTAGATTCCAATTTAGGTTTTTAAAAGGCAAGAAAAGGCAAAATGAACAGATTTCTAGTTATTGGCAGTCAAGATTAATAATTGGCACCCAGTGATTAGCGCCTAACTGAGTGATTGGCACCCAGTTAATAACACGTGTCTAGTCTAAATTTGGGCTGGAACCTAGGTACCTACCTAAGTATCTAGCTGTAGAATGTAGGTACTTAATTCATAGATTAAGTCCTACCTAATTGTTTTCTCGATTACTAAGGTATCTAGTAGTATCTACACAGTTGTTAGCTGCCCACATGCCCACAATTATAATCGCCAGTAATAGAAAACATAGGGATATTAAAACTATATTAAAAATATTAATGTTTTAGGATATTATCAAATAGATAATCGGTACATTAGGTGGTAATACGTAATACATACATATGTGATAAAAAAAAAACAACTAAAAAACTAAATAAAATACAAAATAGCAAACACAGGATTATTTAAATAGAACATTTTGCACAAGTGAACAATTCTCGGTATATGTTTTTTTCTTTTAAACATAGGAAGTGAAAAACCCTTGAGCATTTTTGACATTCAATTCCAAACTTTAAAACTGTTATATTAAAGGTACATAAATAGCACAACCCTTTATTAACAATTTTGTTATTTTTAGGAGGAGAAGGTATCACTAAAGTGTCACAATTTTGGTTCCGAAGCCCTTTAGGAATAGTCGATAAAGGACTAAAATTAAAAGATAACTCCTTCACATGACTTTCTTTTTTTGGTGTACGGTATCTCTGGTCTATTTCTATCGTATTATCTGGTACCATAATAAACTCTTTTAAGTCTTCAGTCGATTGAGCAAAAATATTTGGGGCAGCGGGTAACTCTTTATTATTTTCCTTTTCTCGTTCAGGGGGTAAATCATCTATCTGTAGTTTATTTACGTCATCATCAGTAGTTTTTTGTGGTGTTGGCGGTAAAATCCTTTTAAATGTGTTAGCAAGATATAATGAATAAGTTAGTACCTACCCTTAAGGATGCGGCAAGCGCAACATGTGTGCTCCGACTTGCTCGTCGGCGTGAGAGTGGGTCAATTACTTACTCTTGACCAGGGCGCCACCAGTTTGAAATATCCAAATCCGCAGACCCAAACAGGAAGATCCTCAGTCTTAAGAATCCTACGCAAGGGCGTTTTAAAATCAAGTACTAACAACTACACTGGTTTAGTTGGAGTATTTCAGAGCAAATAAAAGACGGCAACGTTCGTGCAGGTTTACATTTTATTGGCGTTCGTTATGTTTGACGTTAACGTGTTGTCATATTTCTTCCAATAAACAACATGATATACATATAAAAACGGGTAAAAGAGCTTAATTGGAAACAATTAATAACTTGATATATGCTCACGAATATTGAACTAGATCATATCAGATGTAACAGTATGACGTAATAAATGATTACGGAAGATCAAAAAAACAATTCCAACTAATTAAAAATAAGCGCAATATGCATAAGGTATCTATCTATCTAACTATAATAATTAAAAGTTATCAGGATAATACATATTACTATTAACTCCGTTGCGCGTGTACCATGGTATACGTGTCGCAGTTGCACATGAGTAAACCTTAAGATTCAGTTTATGAGATACCGCTATGTAAAGTTACTATAATTAGATATTTATTCAGTCAGAATGACAATATTTATCATTTACCACAATATAAATTAAATTGTAAGAATGATGAAATATAGCATAAAAAACTATGAGCATTAATTGAATCACACTAGTAAATATCGCAATTATTTATATACGCATTGGTAAGCTTTGCTTATACCTAATCAGTTCCAAAAATAATTATATCAATACCTCGCAGAAAGAAATAAAAACACGTAATTTACTACACGCTGGAAAATACTAATAACACGCTAACAACATTAGGTAAACAGATCACAAATATAACCTGAACTTATCTTAACTCGTCTTGGCCGATATCACCTACGGCTTCCTGCGCGTGGACTACAGCTATGCACCTTGGAACCATAAATTCTCAGTGGCAGTTGAGGTAATGCCATACCTCTACGGCTGCAGTCGGTACCAACAAAACACAACCAACTGTATTGACTGGCAGCTACTTGGTTAGCTACTTAATCCCTCTCCAAGCAAAGTTCGCTCCAAACAACAATAGCTTGCTCCAGATACACAACTCCAAGCAAAACAGCTCTAGCCAAAAATAATAGCTCCTGGTAAAACTGGCTTCCAACAAAAATGACTCCCCGGAAAAACTGGCTCCCATACAAAAACCCTGAAAGAGAACAAGCGCTAAGTATGCATTCACGTACTGTAATTTCAAGCAGCTCCTCTTTCAGAACACTCTCCACTCAAAGAATAT
>JAEQML010071671.1:0-15998 GCA_016904865.1 Pissodes strobi
AAGTTTATTAGGCACTAAATACAATATAAATATTGCCAAATAATCTAAGTTTTGCTAAATAAAATGCGAGTAACCTAGTGTTTGACATCAGACAAAAAAATATTTACCAAGTATTTGACCACACAATTTATGACAAAAATATATCTAGATTTCGTGAATATTTTGAGTGTAAAAATCCTTTAAAAATACCTACTTGAAGAAAAATGCTTCGCCTAAGTAATTTGCTATTCAAATATTATCCAGTTAGTAACAAATTTATAAAAAAATACATAAAAGTAATTTAAAACATAAACGCAAGTAACCTAGTGTTAGACTTCTGTGATAAAAATATTTACCGAGTATTTGACCACAGAAGAGATTAGCCAATGACCAGATTTTTATGAGAATAAATAATAATATATCAAGTTTTCAATGATATTTTATATAGTGAATCCAAAAATGCTTTAAAGATACTTACTTGAAAAAAGTTTTTCGCCTAACTAATTAGTTAGGTACTTAAATATTATCAAGTTAGTAACAAATTTATAATAAATACTTAAAAGTAAATTAAACATAAACGCAAGTTACCTAGTGTTTGACTTCCGCGAAAAAATATTTACCGAGCGTTTGGCCACAGAAAGGATTAATTATTAACCAGATTCTTATGATAATAATATATCTAGATTTCAATGATATTTTAAACAGTGAGTCCAATTTTTTTTAAATACTTAGTTGAAGAAACCTTTTCGCCTAACTAATTTATTACAAAAATATTATATAAAAAAATATATAAAAGTAATTTGAAACATAACCGCATAGTGTTTAACTTCAGCGAAAAATATTTGCCAAGTGTTTGACCACAGAAGAGATTAGCTATTGACCAGATTGTTGTGACAATACTATATCTAGGTTGCATTGATATTTTATACAAAGAGTTCAAAAATGCTTTAAAACTCTCTACTAAATATTCAAATATTATCTGGTAAGTAACAAATTTATAAAAAATACATAAAAGTGATTTAAAACATTAAATCAAATGACTTAGTGTTTGACGTCCGCGAAAAAATATTTACCGAGTGTTGACCACAGAAGGAATTAGGTAGTAACTGACCCGATTTTTATGATAATAATATAGCTAGAATTCAATGATATTGTATACAGTGAGTGTAAAAATGTTTTAAAAATACTTACACAGAAGGGACCAGATTTTTATCACAATAACATTTCTAGATTTCCATGATATTTTATACAGCGAGCCTGAAAATGGCTTTAAAATTACTTATTTGAAGAAAAGTATTTCGCCTAAATGATTTTTGATAAAAATACTAAGTATAATCTTAGTAACAAATTTTTAAGTGATATTGCGACGGATTTTTCCGACCATAAAAATATATGCTTATAATTAACATAACTTGAAAAAAAGCAAATGAGAAAACTTAGCTGCTACCTGTAATACAATCATGTCTGAACATACTTGAAATCTTTTTTTGAATTTGATAACGGTTTAAAAATAAAACACAAGCATTCATGTACAACTATCGTGTATTAAATAAATGCAATTTCGCACAAACATTGAACAGTAATATTTTATAAAACGATGCAATTATTTGCATGGCTAATACAAGGTAATAATTGAAAGATTTTAATTTTACAAATCGCGTAAAAAATTTTACTTATAAAACTAAATAAATTATCAAAAAATTTAAAGAAATTGAATAAACTAAATTACATGAAACTCAGACAACTTCGATTGTACTAACTAGGTAACTTAATCTAAGATCAATATATTTAGCTTGTAGGACAACCTTGAGCTGATTTAAATCATTTTGATTTTGAATGGTGCAAGGGTGTAGAAATAAGCATTTGAATAAATAAAATAAATAAATATAGTCACAAGCAATACACGTTCTGTGTAAAAAACACAGGTATGTACTAAAAATATTGCAATCTATATTTGAAGGTCAACCCTCAAAAACTCAAAAAACTTGAATCTAGAACATAATTAGCTGATCCAAGACAATAAATGAAGTATTTTTATTTTACAATTATCTATCAAATACTACTTTCAAAATAAATACATTTTCAACAAATTTAAAGAGACTGTATTGGGCAGGCAAAAAAAATTGTGATTGAACTAAAGATAGTATTTATTTTGACCAAGACTTTTTATTAATGATTATATTAATAATATACGCCTTTAGTCAAGTCAATATTTAATCCATCTATTAACTTAATAAAAGCAAAAAACTTCCGAAACGTTGTAATATTAGTATTTGTAATTAAGGACCTTCGCAATTTTGGTGTGTTACCGTAAGAAAATTAGTTTGGGTTGCTATCTAATCGGTTTTTCTCGATGTTACAAAAAAATTGTTGGTCAAATACTGAACCGGATGAAGCACGTTACCTTTTGCAAACAAACCCATAAAGTAGGTGTTTATTCAGCAGAAACATCTTGAAAACGTTTATTTATTAAAAAAATAAGGTGAAATACTAAAGAAATAAGAGATTCAATCGTCAGTTAAAATATAATTTAAGATGGTTTTCTAAAAAAAAAACAATAGAAGTAAATTTTCTAGCCCATGGGTTTAAGCTTACCTATAAGGTAAATTTAGAAGTTGGTATTTGGCCCCCTCAATTTTAAATAAAAAGGTATTATTCGAAATAAAAAAAAAATAAAAATATGCCTACTTACTATGTAGGTACACGTGTTTCCCCAATTTAATAATCTATAGAAAAAACTTACTTCTTTTGAGTATACCTTCTTAACACTTTTTTTAATACTTTTGAACTGGAGGACTAGCATGGCAATGTGTATTAATAATGGTAACCTAAACTGGTCTTATATTCATATTTTTTATTGTTTTCTCAGGAATTTTACCCGATGTCAGGTTTTAAACTATCTAATCTGAATAATTGTATCATTAAATTAATTTCTGTTGCTTACGTATATTTTAATCTTAAAAGGCAAGATTTCCACGTACGCTCATGCAAGGGATGTTAAATCCGCGAAGCCCCAGGAGCGATATCGTGAATTCTCACCCTCGAACGCCCGCCGCAAACGGAACATCCGGTGTAGTTCGCACGTTTGTCAAGTAACTAATTTTTCCGGGGTAACTTTTCTCCAGTAATTATTACAAAACAGCGGGGATGGTTCGGTCTTTTTTTGTATTAGTCGGTTGAGTGACGAGGTATTAGAATGTCGAGATTCGTATTAGGTTAAACAAGAGATTTTGGAAATATTGAGTTTAAGTTTGTTATAATACCGATTTTAATCAGATCAACACATCAAATATAAACAATTTTAAAATGTTTGGTCTTAATATATCACTGAACGAATTTTCGCAATATTTCATTGGTTGTCCCTTTCAACCAACAAGAAACCAAGCATCCTTCAATATTAACTGATATACAGCGGTTTCAATGTTTTTCGGATTAACTGCACAGTTTCCAAAGTGAATTTTTATTCCACATGCTTACGCTGGAAATTTGCTAAGTGTATGAATGATGATTCGCACTCTTGTCCAGACAACAGTGCCTTGGAAAGAGCCTAGTTACGAGCCCTACATTTTTTTCGATACTAAAAACCCTTTGCACCCGCTCTTCCTCTTTATCTGTCTTTTTAGCTTGAACTAGATCGAGATCATCAATTCCTTGTCTTTTTGCAACTCAGAGGAGGCATACCATATTCTGCGTCTCTACCCAGGACCGCAAAGACTCATTTGCCCTCAAAGCCAATTCCTATGTGAAATTTTTTACTGTAAGTTGTTCAATGTTGAATTTGACTTTTCGATCTGAGTGAGTAAATTCATTTTAAAGGAAGCTTTTGAATTTATGCAACATTTAGATTTCCAACACCAAACTTACTTATACAATTTAGCTTATAAAATTTGTCCACATTACCCATCCCAATTTAATTTAGCGTTGCATTCCATAAACTGTTCTAAATATTTTATTATTAATGAAAAGCCAATTTGCTACAATTTAATTTGCTTTAACTAACATTCATAAGACCAACAGCCTTAAGACGCCAAGTGCAAGTACAACCAATACGAATCTGGATAATATTTATATTACATTGACATTTTCTTAAATGTATCCAACTAGTACCTTAAATAAAGTCAATACCAACTAGCAAAGCATTTATTTAATAAATGAAAGTGAGCAGAGAAAAGTAAAAATATAAATGAAATTAGTGCATTGTTAAGAGAAAACCGGAAATTAATTTTTTGGTATTTTGCACATATACTAAGAAATTTTCGATCACTTGTTCTCTCGCAAATATTACAGCAACCTTGGAATTTGTACTATGCTGGTTTTAGAAATTCCATCCACGGTGTTTATAGGAAACTAACCCAAACTAACCCACTCTATACTATTTTTTGACGTACAAATACCAACGCCACAACCCTGATTGTCTGCTTCAGTCATATAAACATTTAGTTCTGGAACTTCGTCTCCCATAATTATCGGCAACTTCTTCGGATTCTAAAACATGGTCTTCGTATTCTGCCGTCCTATGGAAGACCCCCGTATATGACTTAAAATCAAAATGGCCCAAAACTAAAATTAAAGTTAAATTCAATATTTGGCTCAAGTAAAATAAAGGTTTATTAAGAAAAATGCGTATACATAACTAGAAATTGATGAAAAATCTAATTTTGGTGTCAAAAATAATATTAAACATTATTTAATAGAAATTAATTCCCTTACGGGGATAATCGCTATGTAAAAGTTGCATTTATGCTAAGATAAATACCCGTGTTTGGTAAGTACGTAAGTATTGCTTAGTAACTAGTCTGCCGTCATAGTGCAAACTCCCGTATTTGACTTAGAATCGAAATGGCAGAAACATTCATTTGGAACTAAATTTTCTTTGTGTTGATAATCAACAATAACACTGATATAAACGATACCTGAACATAGCGTAGGAAATTAAGGAAATCGGTTAGTACTAAACTTGACAAAGCGTAGGAATAAATAATATATTGTTGGTGAAATAAAAACAAATATATTTTGTAAATGTAACAAAAATTGAGTTTCTTTTTCAGAATATAAATTAAAATTATTGATGTCTTATTCTGATTCACGAACATTAATGCTAAAACGTCGCAGTAATTAATAATAATTAAATAACATACCTACTGGCTATACAAATAATAACAACTACATTTATGTGTAAAATGGCAAAATAAAAACATTTTTCGTATCCTGGGTAATTAGTAAATGAATGTGATTGCGAATCATAAAACAAGTTAAGAACTAAACAAGATATTTTTCAGGTAGGGATAACCAAAATTGTTTCTTACTTTCTGGAATTATATCGCCCAATTGTTTTAAAAGGTTTTTAATCTTAACTTTTTCAAAATCATTTGACTGAGACGGTGTTGGCATTGCGTCAATATGTTTTTTTAGTAAAAAATCCAATACTTTATTTTCATCGTCATTTGCTAATTTGTAATAAATAACAAGCTCGCTTATTTAGACCAATATTTGCGTTATATTAGAAATATAAACTCTTGGTATTTGCTTTTTAATTTTATTAGCAGATGATAAGTTCTTCCAAATTTGGAAATCATTTAGTGTCACTTTTTTAACGCACACTTTTCCTTTGTTACAAATGTCCAAATCATATAAACTGACAGATACGTGTCAAGTATTTAAACGTGCGGCCTACTGGAAACTAAGCCAAAAGCCCCGTATTTGGAAATTTTTACGCAAAATCTACGTATTTGTTTGCAAATACGGGGTCCAGTCCTTAGCAAAATTAAAATACGTGTAATTACCTTAGCATCGTATACTATTTTTGCGGAATACGGGGAATAAAATAGTATGTTTATTATATTTTCTGGCCAAATAAGTGTATTGTGAGTAGTAAAAATGGAAATTTTGGGTATTTATATGAACTAGAACACAATAGGGTATTTTTAATTTTTTTTTGCAAATACGGGGATTTACCTTATGACGGCAGTATTCTTCGTTGCTTGCTTTTTCTCCTTCATCTAGAAATATTTCATATTCGGGATCATCATTTTCTAGCAAAATTGTGACTTTAATTTTTGTGGTCGCGTAATCTTCGACAACCGCTCATCTTGGATTACATCACAACTAACTGCAAAGAGCAACTAAAATTTGCCCATGGTTTCAGACGTCTCGGCTTTGTAAAATAAAGTTCGCCAAAAAATAACAACGCATTGCTTAAAATGAAGGGTGAAATCGTCGAAGAAATACATGGCCCCTGTAATATGATCAAGGCATACTCAGCAGTGATTCGTATACTCAAAGCCGTCCGGACAAAGTTTGGGTTAGTTCTGGCATACTCTTGGTGATCTGACTACCTTGGAAGTCCTCCGTGCTTCCTAAAAGTTGAGACTGAAGACGCCTGAGATCCTGAAATCTGTCCTATGATGTCAGTGGAAAATGCCCTGGTTATGTGGCCGAGGGTGGTACCATGAGCATCAAAACATGAAAAAAGAAACAGTCCACGGCAGTTTAAAGAATTTACCAGAAATGGCAAGTGTTCTTCTCATATATGGCAGGAAACGTAGGTTAGTTTAGCTTAGTTTTTCGAGGGAGCAGCTTTTTAATAAGAGCAAGCCAATTTGAGCATAATTTCTGTTCAAAATTTGTTTTTGAACAATTGAGATGAATAATTCACAGAATAAAGACAATTAGTAAAGAACTACTTGCTCTTTAAATATTGAAGGTAAGATATTTCAAACACGTGTATGTTAGATAGGAATACTGGAGGATAACTTCTGCAGTTATCGAAGATTTCAATTATAAACTTCTCAAAATTGCTTTTTTAATCAGAACCTAACTACACTCTATAGGTATAGACAGCTGGTTCTATTAGTTGGATTGCTCAACTAAAACAAAAATTCATTAACCGTTGCTCGTTGGCAGAAATAAGGCCATTTTTCATCAGTCACGAAGCCTCAAGCCCTAAATACTTATAATTTCCTTTGCCCGACAGGCAAAACATACTCCAAGGCTACAAGACAATATGGTTATATGCAAAGTATACTAGGCACATGATATTCTTGATACAGCTAGATGCCTGATAGGCAACCTATACACCATAGCTACAATAAAACAAGGGTATGTGCTAAAAATACTTGATAAACGATGTGGTTTACAAAATAATATAAGTTAAATTAAACAGCAATAAAATTAGATGAATAACAATTATTCACGTGCAAAATTTCCCGGTTCTAACCCTTATCAAAACACATCTCGTCGTCACCAGAGAAACCAAGATCCAAGATTCCCAGATCAAAGGGGAGTTTCTGAAAAAATATATTCGCGCACAAATCACATAATCCCATTTTCTATCACAAGGGAGTGCTTCGCTGACTCAAATCATGCAACCTTGCATATTGAAACTAATTGAAATATTAAAATAAGTTTTTCTACTGCTGTGCCTGTAGAAAAATGATCATAATGTTAATATTTGTTTCAAAATATCTAAATAATTATCAACAAATATATTTAAAAGAAACATGAATCTCCAACGAACCTGATGGGCACTGACAGCTATTATTTGTCTAATTAATAAAATAAAAAATAAATTAATAAAACTAATACAACTATATTTAGAATAGAGCATACACTGGTTCGTGCAGTTATCTGGACTGATGTAATTATCTAGTATTAACTTGCAAGTATTTTTTTTTAATAAGGACAAGAATTATATACTAAAATTACCCTTTGTGTCCAGTGGTTTTGATAAAAAAAATACTTGACACGACTAACAGTTTAACGATGGCAACTTCTAAGGATACCAAACATGATAATTCTAATCCGCACTAAATATCAAAAAATACCAGGTATATGCCAAGCTTAATTATGTTAAATTTTATTTCCAGTGTATATTGTATTTGTATTCTATTTGAACACGTGAGTGGGTCCAAATAGGACCCACCACTGCGACCGTTGGTCTATTGTGACTCACATCTGTGGTTTCCACTGTGCTAGAAGCTCGATCCTTTTCATGAAATCGAACAGCTTTCTGGGGGGAAAGTTTTCAAATCTGTAAGTGTCATTTGCGTATTTCCGAAGACTGTTTGTCTGGTTCTTTCGAGTGCTGGGCAATGACATACAACATGCTCCATTGTTTCTTGGTCCTCTAAGCACAAGCGGGATTCTGTTTCTTCGGAGAGCCCTATCTTGTTCACGTGGCTTCTTAGCCGACAATGGCCAGTGTAGCTGCTGAGGGCCAAGTTGAAGAAGTTGTCCAGTTCTCACTCCTGATAGCAGATTCACCGCCAACTTTGAATGAGTTAAGCCTGGTAACTCTCTCCATTTGTCTACAAACTGCTTTTGGTCCACCTGGAGAGGGCTTCTTTAGCTGTGTTATAAGCTATTTCCAGGACTAGTTCTGGTCCTATGAAGGCCGTTGCGGCCACCTGCTTCGCAAGAGCATCAGATTTTTCGTTGCCTTCATAATATCCTGTATGTCCAGGTATCCAGATCAGTGTAAGTTTATTTTTCTCCCAAGTTTGGTGAGTAGTTCCTGGCAGTTCCATACTGTCTTGCATAAACAACGGCCAGATTCAAGAGCTATTAAAGCTGCTTGACTGTCCGAGAAAATTTTGATTGACTTGCTTTCCAGTTTCTATCGATGAGCCACAGTGCAGTCATATCAATGGCCTTAACTTCATTCAGTCTGAAAAATTGTTGCATGTTTGCCTAGGGAACACTTAAGCTCAACCTTACCATTTTTATTCCATGCAGTGCCTCCTGTACCATCACTGGTCTTGGAGCCATCAGTGAACCAGCTATTCTCTGTTATTCTCAGATGGAAGGAGGACGTCATAGGCATGGTAATAGGTAATTTTGGAAGGCATAACATCTGATGGTAGACCTATCGCACTGTCCTGCTCATTGGCATTTTTCAGCCTGTTGGGCACCATGATGATCGCCTGCGGATTGTTGATCACCGCCTGTGTCAATCTATACGTCGCCCATCTAGCCTTCTTCTCCACTACTATTTGAAAAGGTGGCAGATTTAGAAGACACTCAAGCGGTGCCGTGGGTGTAGTGCCGAAGGCGGCACTATTTGCCAGACACGCTTGTCTTTGTAAGGTAGATAATTTGATTATCGCGGAGCTCTGTAAGCTCTTAGAGTACCAAGCTACTGCTCCATATGTTATCATTGGTCTTATGACCGCAATATAGAGCCAGTGCATTTGATTGGGATGTATGTTTTGCCACAAATGCGTCTGCAGGTCCATAGTGACAGTTTCGCTTTTGCGGCAATTTTATCCAGATGCGCATTCCAGTTAAGTGTTTTATCTAAGGTAATTCCCAGATACGTCACTGTATTCGCAAATGGGATAGTTTCTCCTTTGAGTGAAGGTGGTCTTAGGTCTCCCAGCCTTTTCTTCCTTGTGAACGGTACTATAACTGTTTTGTGTGGGTTCATAGATAGTTGTTCTCTGAGATAGTTCTTTGCGAGTTGCTTCTAATCGGTATAACTAGATCATCCGCGTATGCCTGTACCTCCACATCCCACAACGAGAGGACCGCCAAAGACCACAGAAGGGGCGACAAAACCCCTCCCTGCAGTCATCCCCTAACAGCTCTGAATCTGTAGCTCTCCCCCTGTAGGGTTGTTGTGCTTACTCTGCAGTTTAACATACTTCGGAATCCAGTTCCTTATTTGTGGTTCAACCCCTCTTTCAGCTAATGCTGTCTATAAGGAGTTTGGTAATGCATTATTGAATGCTTCTTTAATGTCTAAGAACACACCCATCGCGATAGTCTTGCTTTCTAACGCTTGTGTTATGTTCCTGGCAAGGTTGTTTAGTACTAGTTCTGTAGATTTGCCGGTCTGATACGCATATTGGGGAGCATTCAGTGGATATGCACGTCGAGCATCTTTTCCATGCATTTCAACCGAAAGGAGTTCAGACTTATTGGTCTCCATGAGTTAGGTGTTGATTCCCTACGTCCCATCTTTGGGATGTACACCACTCTGATTTTAGTCCAGCTGCTAGGTATATAATTACTCGCTAGGCTGGCTCTAAAAAGTTGGATTAAGAACGGTGTTAATACCTCCACACCGTTCTGCAGCAGTGCTGGAAATATTCCGTCCTCACCAGGTGTTTTAATTGGCTGAAATGATAGAATAGCACTTTAAATTGTTAGTGCATTAATGATGTTCTTCGGGACAATCCAGTCACCCACTTTTGGCCGATTTGATCGGTCCCAAACAGGCTCCTGCTCATCATTATGCAAAATCCGACATCCCGGGAAATGAGTCTTAGCCAGAAGCTCTAACGTTTCTATGCCAGATTCCGTAAAGGATTCGTCAGGTCGTTTTAGCGATCCTAACTCCTGAACGGGTTCTCTAGAGAGGATTCTATGCATCCTAGCACTGCCAGGTGCATATGCCGGTCTCTTTAGCTCTATTAAAGAGTTTACGAACCTCCTTCCTTTGTTTGTCAAGGGAGTAGTTTCACCAAGTGGTTCCTCTGTTATCCTTTTAGTCTTGAGTGGACAGTTTTCATGATAAGCCGAATTTATGGCTGTCCTCAGTTGCTCCGAGGCCAGCTCAATGTCATCACGATTTGATATCTTTGCAATATAGGTCCAGTGTATATAACATAACTTATAGAATTAGTAAAATATTTATGTAATTTGTGAGCTCTACCGTGTCAGCTGTGTTTTGTTTGCGTAACTTCGTTGAAATTTAAAATAAAAAAATCGTTTCGAAAGAAGTTTGGAATCAAAGATAATGCGTTATAAGGCTTCTAAATTAATCACAGTGGGAAACTCGGCATTTGTGTTTTATATTGAATAACTTAAATGTTCTTTTATTTTTCTTTCATTCTTTTAAATGCATGTTCAGGCTCATCATCCTGCTGGTAGCATTTAACACAAATTTTGTTGTGGTAGAATCATTCAGCTTGTCTTTCTGATATTCATTCCTTAAAGTCGCTAAAACATTATTTTTTAAGTGGCACAAATATTTAGAAATTTTGCATAATAAAGTCAAAAATCAGAAAAACAGTTTACTATAAAAATGTACTCTCTCCACCATATAAAAAAACAGGTTCGATAGCCTAACTTTTAGAACTCTTAGTAAGATGACAAGCAACTTCGAGAAGCGTACAAGCTCGAGAGTTGAGAGGGCGTGATGTTTCGCCAACTCCCGACAACTTTCTGCATCGCCGAGCCGCAAAACACGACACCATCATTTCGCCTTCAACCCTTTAAGGATGCTTAAACCTCTCCAAAGTTTCCAAGTGAACTTTATTTCTTAAAAGTTTGGGATTCGATTATGGGCGACCTGATTTCGGAATTAGATAGTAAAAAGTTTAAACCTTTTTGTTTAAGTCTTAAATGCGATGGGATTTCTTGTATGTCGAAGAGATGATTTTCAAATATTACACTTAAAAAGAACAAATAAATGGATTGCCACTTTACTTTTTGTTGATATTCTCTACCAGTTGCTGTCTACGTTTTCAAAAGCTTATTAAAATCTAACTATTTTCTATAGGTACTATACGCAAATCCAAAACATCACTTTATTTATTATTTCATTATTTGTTGGTCTATTATTATTAAATATTATTATAAAAACGGTAATTTATGGTTTAGGAAGTGTGGAAATAAATAAGCAAATAATTTATTTCAAAAAATTACAGATTTAATTCAAGTAAAGTTCGTAATAGGTTAACATTTAATCATTAAAAATAAACGTTAGTATGGTTTAGATAATCTTCAATTTCGGTGATAACAAGAGTTTTCGTTATTTTATAATAGAATATATGAACAGATAAAGCATTTTTGTCCTTTTAAATAGTTTCAGATAACCATTTTAATACATTTTTTAAAGTAGGAGAAAGTGACCTAAAATGACATACGAGGGTAAAATGACCTGTCGGCCACTCTGCCACTTTGAGAGATAGCAACGCTGCCCCAAATATCAGGAGAGGCTTACTATTGATCGAAGCAATTGGGTGGTACTTAGAGCATTTGTTTACCATTTTAGAATGTCTAATATTTCACTTCACTATAATGGGCAACCAACAAAAACTAACTAAAACTAACAGAAGGTATGCCCAAAATGAAGGAAAAAAACTTTTTACAAACATAACCTTAAAACAAATATTAAAACACGCCTTGCGACTGCCGAGAATTGAACCCGGGGCGCCGTATCACAGGCATAGTATCTAGCTACTGGACCACTAGGCCTACTGAAAGCAATACACTTATTAAACATATTAAAATAGTAAATAAACGCTCTAAGTCCCGCCCAGTTGTTTCGACCAATAGTAAACGGAATGCATCTTGTGAACTAGCCGCTAATCAAATACTCAAATGCAACGATTGTTTATCATCCCCGCCCACATGCAAGCTCATTTAGCACTGCAGGTGACACGCATTTTGACGTGATAAGATACAGTAGTTTTTCTAGATCGGAAAATATATTTGTGCGGTAACTTAATTCAGCCATAATTTTTGATAAGATGCAATAAGCCTAAGTTGGTTTAGTACAGGTAAAAAATGGGATTTTTCCTTTATTTCAATGTATTTTAACTTTTTTTTTAAATTACATTTTGGTTCATTTTTAAGAAATAGTTATTTTTGGTAAAATGACATACTAAGCAGCATTAAAAGTAATTGGTCGGCGTATTTCTAGATATAGAAAGAAAAACGGCGCCACATAACACAGTTAAAGACGAGACAAGGACTGTCTTAACGGCTTTAATACTGCGATGAGGAAGGCAACGGGAAACCACCTCATTGCCCTCTCCAGGAAAAATCATTAGCATAACTGGAAAACCAAAAGCACAGGCTCTCAGTCACCGTGATCAGAGGGTGCTAAGAATCTCCGGGCCAGTCATGAAGAAGATTGCTACCTGGAACGCATTAAGTATGTTTTAAGCTGATAAAATCCACAGCGCCATCAGAGAGATGAAAAGAATGAACATCGAAATCATAGGGATCAGCGAAATGAGATTGCCTAGTTCTGGAGAATGTCACATCGACGACCATTATATCTAATATGCTGGCAATGACGAGGTCAATCATTACAATGGTGTGGCACTCATAGTAAATACAGAAGTACATAAAACAGTAAAATCTTTTTCCCCGCACTTTTGCAGCTCAATTCCAAGCCATATAATGTCAACATTATCGAGATATATGCACCAATGAGCGAACAGAGGCGAAGTTGTTGAAGCCTTTTACGAATAACTGCAAACCGCCTTAAATCTCACTAAAAAGTCAGAAATCAAGATTATTATGGGTGATTTTAGTGCAAAGATTGGTAGCGGTGCGAGAGAGGACATAGTTGGTGGATATGGATTGGGTAATGCGAATGAACATGGTGACCGATTGTTCCAGTTTTGTCAAGAAATGGGGTTTGTTGTCTCGAAAACTTTCTTTAAGCTTCCACCAAGGCGCCTGTACACTTTGACTTCTAACGCCCATACGCCAGAGTGGATAGTCAGACACCAAATAGATTTTGTATTGATAAATAAACGATACAGAAATTGCATTAAATCGGTAAAAACTTATCCTGGCGCAGACATAAATTTTGATCACAATCCGCTTGTCACAAATACTCAGTTACTTCTAAAAAAGTGTACAGACTGCCCTAAACCAGATTTGACAGGACTGAGCAACTCAGAAACGCTAGCTGAGGTTAGAAACGAACTAAATTGTGCACTAAGCCAAGTAAGCATTGTGGAGAATTGCGAAGCGGAGACTGTTTGGACCAAAATCAAGGAAACTTTCACAAACGCAAGCTTGAAATTATCTTCAAACGATACTAGGATAAAAAAGAAGGTTTGGGTGATTGATGAAATTCTATATTTAATGGAAGAAAGGCGCTTGAAAAAAGGTCATCCAGAATACCACCAGATGAATGGTGTAATAAGGAACAAAATTAGAATGGCCAAAAAAAATTGGCTTGAAGAGCAATGTCGCGACATCGAAGTTGTCGAGGCTAATTATGACACTTTGTATATGCACAAGAAAATTAAGGAAGCTGCTGGTGTATACAAACCTCGACAAACTGGCATTCTCCTGGACAGTGAAGATAAAATAATTCTTGACGATAACCACAAAGTAGAACAGTGGTGTAGCTATATCAAAAACATTTTTCAAGATAAAAGACCTGATACTCCAAAGGGCTTGATATAACTAAGGAAGAAGTCCAGCATGCAGTCTCGTTGTTAAGAAATAGGAAAGCTGCATGTCCAGATGGAATCTACTCGAAAGTCATTAAAATCTTAAAGAATAAGGAGTCACTGAACGTGATAGTGAAGCTTTTCAATATGGTTTACCGATCGGGCGTCATTCCTTCCGACTGGCTTCAATCAAGATTTGTAGGCTTGTCAGCTCGATGGGTCACTTTCTTAAGATTTTCCTAAGATCACCCATAAGAGAATATATGCAAAATGCGAGTCCATTATGGGCGAATCTCAGTTCGGTTTTCGTAACGGGTTCGGCACGAGAGAGGCCCTGTTTGGTATCCAGGTGTTGGTTCAGAGGTACAGGGATGTCTCTGTTCCTGTTTATGCCTGTTTCATAGACTGCGACAGGGCTTTTGACAGGGTGCAATATGAAAAGCTTATGAAAAATCTTTGAAGACGTGGGCTTGGATGATAGAAACCTCAAAATAATTGCAAATCTCTACTAGTACCAAACGGCACAAATTAAGGTAGATCAACAAATATCAGACGGAGTTCGAATCAAAAGGGGTGTCCGACAGGGTTGCATCCTCTCACCATTACTCTTTAACATTTACTCAAACAAAATAGTCGAATATGTCTTGGAAAACTGCCCTGAAGGAATTTCCATTAATGGCGTAAACATAAACAATCTTAGATACGCTGAATAATCCCTGACTTGCTGGGGGTCTTCAGATTCTACTTTACCAGGTGGCAACTAGTAGAGCAGAATTTGGATTAAATTTAAACATCAAAAAAAAACAAATGGATGATTGTTAATAAGCAACAAGTTGGAGGTATTCTGCAGGTGCAGAGCCAGCAGATCGCGCGTTCAGTCATACAAATATCTTAGATGCCAGGTCAACGAGAACTGGTCAATATGCAGGAGGTTCGTGCCCAAATTGAATAAGCCAGAACATCATTTGTTAAAATGAAGTTCGTGTTGTGTTGCCGAAATCTGTCGCTCTCCGTTCGTACTCGAGTACTACGTTGCTACGTCTTCAGTATTCTCTATTATGGAATTGAGGCATGGACTCTGACAGAAGCCATCTGTAAGAAGCTGGAAGCTTTCGAAATGTGGACGTATCGTCGGATATTGAAAATATCCTGGATGGACAGAGGGCGCAACGTAGATGTACTTGCAAGAATGTCAAAGGATCTCGAAGTCATGCTTAAGGAACGAAAATTGGAGTACTTTGGACACGTTCTCAGAAACGAAAAATACGGACTTCTCAAATTTATAATAGAAGGAAAAATCGAAGTTAAAAGAGGACCCGGTCGTCGAAGAATCGTGGCTGAAGAATTTGCGACAATGGTATGGTGAGACTAAGACAAGTCTCTTTAGAAAAGCGGTCGACAAAGTACAGATAGCGCTGATGATTGCCAACGTTCGAAGAGGACACGGCACTTAAAGAAGAAGAAAACATACCATGTCATTTTAGGCTACAGTATATTTTTATTTCAATTTTAGGCAATATGGTTGGAAAGTATGTACATTAGAAAAAGGGCCCGTCAAAATTGGAGCGAGGCGAGCATGAGGAAGGCTATTCAAGTAGTGCAAAATGGTGATATGGGCTGCTTGGCAGCGTCTTAAACATATAGTGTACCTCAAGTAGCACTCAGGCTCTAGATAAAAATAAAAAATAAAGGTTTCCAGAAAGGCTTGAGTCACTACCAACCCACATTTTCTGAAGGCTTGAGCGCAAAATAGTATAGTAGAGCATATTAAGAAATTGGAAACATGCACGTCAGAGTTAACAGAGGCAAGACAGTTGGCATTCCAGTTAGCTGAAAGGAAAAAAATGCCGCACAGATTCAATAACTAAAACTAAA